>BMAO01021284.1:0-53813 GCA_019973975.1 Trichonephila clavata
GATAAACATTCCTCAATGAAACAATGTAAGTGAAAAATTTATAGCGATGAAATTAATGAGGCATTAAACTCCTGTTTTTGCCTTCCGCGCTAAGCCTATCGAGATAAACAGAAATGAATTTATAGCTTACAGCGAAGATGGAGAATTTTCATGTATGATAGTGTCAACAGCAATTCCCTTGCTTTTCAATGGATGCATTAAGAAAGACCATTCCATGTAGTATTATCTGAGAATAATGAAGACGTGAAAATGATGAGATTGTTAATAGGAGTCAGTATTCCAAACGATTTATTGCCCACAGCAGAGTTAAGAATGATTTACTTATATATTGTTCTCTTACTTGTATTCGAAATAAATGTTCTTATTGTTGAGTTGATTTTATTATCGTTTGCATTAGTTAAAAAGCGTGATGTGAATTTTAATACCGATTAAAACAATAATAAAATTGAGAGGGGAAAAAAAACTAAATAGCATTCTTTTTTTGCATTTAAACGACTATAAAGGTTAATTCGAATGCTTAGAATACAAATAACTATTTCTTTAGCAAAAATTCTATTTCTTTTTGCTTAATTTTTTGGAGGCGAGAGGGGGTCAGAAACAGCACAGAAACTCCTTTATCCAGTGGTCCGTTGTAATTCAACATACGAAGAAAAAAGTCCCAATTTGCATTATATGTTATCGTCTTTAGAATGAAAGCTGCTTTTATCCTAGTTCCTTTTAGCAAGATATTTTTTGTTTGGTTTTGATTTTCCTGTCCCCGAGAAGAGCTAAATTTTACACAACATTTAGTGCATTTGCGCTGTCTAAATTTTCTGTAGTTTTTTCAAGAATGAAGAACCGATGGCATTCATTAAAACCTCTTTACTCATCGACCGTCTGCCAGTGACTGACAACTTCTGAAGACAGGAGGGGGGGGCATTAAGAAGGCTGCATTAAGAAGGCTTTCATGCAAAAATCAAACAGTGTACTTTTTATGTTTCGTATGAAAGATTATGTTCTTAGAATGTAATATACCCCCTCCTCTCATAAGAGAGGTCTGTGTTCGGGCTACTGTTTTAATATACCTCATGCATGAAGCGTTCAATATTTTACCCCTTTTCATCTTTTATCTTCGTAAATAATCCCAGAAAAGGTCAAACTATTGTATTTATGGTAATTTTTCTTATACAAACGATTCCGTCACCTTTTTAGATAGTATTAGGAATTTAAATGTGAAAATTTAACAGCAATTCAGTTCAAAATCTCGCGAAAAACGACAGAAACATTCATGCGAGTTTGCAAAACTGAAAGAAAGAAAAACATTTAAAAAAAAACAATAAAAAATCTGGAAGTTTTCAATGAACAATTATAAAGCACAACTTCACTCTATTCATCTTCGACTTTTAAAAAAATCTAATTAGAAAAAATGAAAGAAATTAAAATGAATGACATTAATATGAAAAAGTTATGTCACTAATTAAGAGCATTTATTAAGGGAAGGAAAAAAGACAGTTATTAAAAGAGAAAAGCTAATTACCGGAAACGATAGTGATTGGTAATGAATAAAAGAAGCAATAAATGTGTTAGAAAATTCATATCACTTAAATGTATTTAAGAATATACTGGAATGTTTTTTAAATGAATTCGGAAAATAAAATCTTAAAGAAACGACAAAGGAAATTTTAAAAAGCACATATCAAAGAGCGATAACATATTTAATAAAAAATCAGTTAAAAATGTACTAATTATTGAACAATATACTACTTAATTGAATGAACATAGAGTAAGATTTATCAATATAATTAACTAATCAAATTTCAAAGGATAATTATTTTTTATAATGAACTACAGCTAAGATGTCAAATAGGAGTCTTCTTACAATGATGTTACAAATAAAATAAGAACTACGAAAAGAAAAAAAAAATGATGCTAAATCATTTTAATACAAAGTATGTAGATTAAGACATGTAAATTTTAAAATGATTAAATTAATTTTAATCAAATTAATGAATTACTTTGACATAAATACATACCATGTGAAAGTATTTATTTTGATGCGTGTATTTTAATTTTTTCTTATAATCCTTTTATAATTTGTATGATAATATAGTATAAAAAACCTAATTATATTGTCATATTAAAATAAAACTAGCAGTTATGTTTAGTTTTTAGCTTTGGAAAAAAATTCTTTTTCAATTCCTACTATTAGTTCACTCTCTATCTATATTTATTCATCTATATATATCTTGTTCACAAATTTTCAATCGTTAATAAAATTCTTTCTATTCATTAAATCAAGTTCAAATACATTTTTTAAACTTGTAGTGGATAAAACTTGATATTAATGCAGCTTTTTCAAATATTAATTCATTAATTAAATTAAAAATGAATAAATAGTAACAAACAAAAATAACAGGCCAACAGCATATATAAAAAGGAAAATCGTTCGTTGTGTCCCTGTAACGCAGCGGATAGCGCGTTGGACTTCTAATCCAAAGGTCGTGGGTTCGAATCCCACCAGAAAAGGCCTAATTTCTGAGAATGTGATTTCTTTTTTAGTTTTCTATTTTATTAGAATAACTAAATTTAATGAATAAATAGCAACAAACAAACAAAAAAATAGTCCAACACCCTATATAGAAAGGAAAATGAAAAATTGCAAGGAAAATCGCTTTCTATTTTGTCACTTAATGTTGTGATTCTGTCCAATGTAAATACATATTTATATTGATTGTGACTATTCAATAAAAAGTAACTAAAATAAAATTTTTCTTTGTTGATCTAAGTAGGAATTGATTAAAAAATATTTTCTTATATTACTTGTTTAAACTTTGATTCTCTTTTTTAATGAATCAATCTTTTTCTTTCTAATGAAATTTTAATGAATAAAATTTGACATTGCAAAACTTATGTCCAAAGTATTGATTTTTCAGCTAATGAAATCAATCAATACATTTTATATTGTCTCTTTTTTTAAAAAAAAAGCTGAAAAACAATGATACATTTTTAAAAAATTATATATTTTTCATTTTGAAATATCGGGCTCTATAAAATTGAAATTGTTTTATAAAAGGAATACCTAAAAGTACGTGAATTTCATATTAAATGTGTTAAGATAAATTAGAACAGATGAAATCACACAAGAAATCTTAAAAATAATAGTTTTCCTTGGATACTCTGATTCCTATCAAGCAATCACACACAAATGCGAAACCATTTTCTCAAATAACTTCCCTTCCTCCTTCGAAATCAAAACAAGAGCCATACAAGAAATTTTTTCCCTTCCACAATGGCGATCCAAGAACGATATTTCACAGCATTGTTCCAAGAAAAATGCAACCCATTTCATCAAACCCTTTGGCGCGAAACTTCCATCACGCCTTTATAGGATGTACATCAAAAAATTAACCTCCCATACCGCACAATTAAGAAAACTCTCCGTAATTTATCGCTCAAGGCCCATCATTAAAGTCACCGAATTCCTGCGTTCTGTGGAAGTGTATCGAATCTCGCCATCAATTAAGCAGATATTTTCGTTCTTCTAATCTCTTAATTGATTCAAATTATCAGTTTTGCAGTTCTGTGACGGACTGATTCACCCTTATCAACGTTCAGAGAGGAAAAAAATTGTGTTGCCCAGAAAGAGAGGGTTAAAAAAAAGCGATACAGCGTTAATTAAATTTCGCATGCTAATCAACGAGAAATTAGTACTTTTTTTACGCCGTGGCAGAAAGACTATGCGTGAGCTTGCATGTTCGCGCAAAGTTTTGTTCATCAGGAAAGCCAAAGGAAAGTTGCTTAGCTAGGAAAGGGTTTGTGTATAAATATGTTTCTCCTAATTTGTAGGAATGCTTTTAGTGCAGTGGTTTTCAAACTTTCCATACTTGCGACCCAATATTCAATCATAATTTTCATCGCCCCCCCCCTACAATAACAATGTATTGAATTCAATAATACTATACTTTAACACTATAACTACGATACACTTTTAACCTCTTGAGTGCCACCGGCGTATATAAACGTCTCGCTCAGCCAATGCGTAAACTACCCCGGACGTTTATATAAGTCTTTCTGAAGTACGATCTTTTCTGTACACTGCTATCCATTAAATTAATTCGAAAGCTTTGGAATGCAACAAAAGGACCTTGACAGTGTTTGTGAAGGATTTACATATATCAGATGATTTCCTTATTGTTGTTTCTTTTCTCCCCCCCCCCTTCAATACACCACATACGCGTGCATACAAGCAAAACGAGGGCATTGGGGAGCGAATCGCGTTACTTTTAATCGACAGTCAAGGGATTAATTATTAACCATTCAAATGAAATCAATATAAGTATTAATTTTTTTATATAATTTATATATGACAAGCCCATGGGGTTACTGGAAATTATTAAATCTGTTTTTAACTTAGCATAGTTAAATGAATTATAAAATACATTGTGAAGTACTGATACACTTAAAAGTGTATTATATTAGTGAAAATATTTCTTATTGCTTTTAATAAATTGATAACTTTTTTAATAATATTTGGTTTTCGACTTTTCAATATGCTCGCCCCCTCCCCACCTTGGGTTATCACGCCCACCTAGGGGGTGCTCCTCTCAGTTTGAGAAGCCCTGTTTTAGTGGATATTTCTTGAGAATTAATTTGGTTCTGTAGCATTTCATGTGTAAGGATTCGTTATTCTTCAAGTTTCCCTATTCAACCGTCATTTAGGATTCCTAAGCATATGGTTGATTCTGCATAATTTTTAATGATGCTCTTAGACTATTCACAGTTGTACAGAGCCTTGGACGTTAAAAAAATTAACTAACTGTCCTAAAGTCGGGGTTGGGTGCAATGAAGTCTTCGTTAATGTAACAACTATTTATTAATTTGATCTACACAAAGGCAGCACATATCATTAATAAAAATAGTGAACAAAGAACATGGTCGATTTTCCGGTGTCTCCTCACTTGGCTTCTACTGAAGAGGGCACTTTTGTTGCTCGATACATAGTCAGTTAATGTAAATAATAATAAAAGTGGTTACAGTTGCATTTATTTCACGAAAATATATATATATATATATATATATATATATATATATTTATATTAATTTGTGACGGATCTATCCGCGACTATATTAACACATTTGAGACTCTTCTGGGAAAAAATATTTTAACTCAACCAACTTTCACCGATCAAGAAAGCGTGATTATGTAAATGAAGTATATTATATAAATTTTGTTTTCGCGAGTTTGGGAGTTGGCAAGTAGGAGTTAGCAAAGAGTTGCGAGTTAATTTGTTAGTAGAAGATTGAAAGATAGTGGAAATATTGAGAGGTCTTGGAGTTGTCCAGGAAAACGGATTACACCAGTTGTTCAATCCCGATAAAGATCACCTGCAAGATTCAAATGTAGGATCCGATGCATAAAAAGTACAGGTATCGTGAGCTTATTTGGTTAGAAGTTAGCTTATTAGTGTGCGACTTAGTTTATACTGAGCGTATTTAAGCTGTCTTAGATTCAGTTGAGGGTCCGTAGTAGTATCCCCGTGTTATAGAATCTCACCTCCGTACTCAACTATTTAACGCCTATCTTAATTAGATATTTATTGTGTCTGATTGATATTTTGGTAACAATAAATTAATTAGATTGAAATCATGTCTGTTGATCCTTCAGTTTCTCCCACTCACCTAGCCGGGTTT
This sequence comes from Trichonephila clavata, assembly GCA_019973975.1. Classification (NCBI taxonomy): domain Eukaryota; kingdom Metazoa; phylum Arthropoda; class Arachnida; order Araneae; family Nephilidae; genus Trichonephila; species Trichonephila clavata. The sequence continues at coordinate 5,671 of BMAO01021284.1, forward strand.
ATAGGTAGACAAGGGGTTTCAAAGGCAAGCAGGAACCGACAGGTATCAAAAAAAAATTTTAAAAAATGAATGTTTAAAATCAATAGATTTTACGAGTTTACTTTTTTCTTTCAAAAAAAAAAAAAAATACCGAAATATTCTAAGATATTTTAGGATCATGTAAATGATTTGCTTGAATATCTATACATTTATTTTAAATATATAAATGTATTTTTGATTGACAGAAGTCCTTTAATCTTCTAAAACATTATTTCATGTTTTTATTTATTTCTTATTTAATTTTAATGTTATAAATTATTATTGTCTATATTAAAACGATATAATAATTAAACCCCACACTTTCCTTACTTAATTTTACAGGAAGCTTCCAAGTGAGTGTTTATCAACGTCTCACTGTAAGACAATACGGCCATTGGTGACGGTCCTCGTACTTTTGAACCAAGGTCAAGTGACAAGGATGATACCCGAGCTAGAAAACCCATCTCCTGACTTCAACACCACGCCATCGTGAGAATTTTGAGCCATAATACATGAAACGTATATCACAACCCCTCTACACTTTAAGCCTTCAGTGACATCATGACTGGAGTCCTTGACTCGACGAACGCCGGCCATGAGTTCGTGACGTTAACGACTGAGCGACCCCTTGTGTGAATGAATGGATATTAACATCGCACTATTTAGCTACGCGCGGGCTTTTTGCGACGAACCGCTTAATTTTGCACAATGTTCAAATGACAAGGACGACACCCGAACCTGTCAACCCTCTCCTAAATTTCACATCACAGCACACAAACGGGAGAACGTTTTAGCCTCGACATATTTAACGTGCATCGGCCTCTGCACGGCATGTCTTCAGAAGAGCAAGGCTTGGACTCATGAGACGCCGACCACGAGTCTGTTACCTTGAACTCTAGACTACCGCAGCCATCATGATGATTCCAAACTCACGATCGTTCGCCAAATGACAGAGCTTTACAAGCATTATTAGTTTTTGTTTTATGCCTTTACAAACTTTAAATACATTTTTCTCAGACTTTTACTTTTGAAGATGTAAGTGTTTTCTAATCTTTAAGGCTTTTTTCCTGTTCAAGATAGAGTCTTGAAATTTTTTATAGATACTTAGATACATGTGTTCTATAAAAGTTAGTATGGATTTAGGGGGATCTGTAGTTATTTTTTTAAAAAATGTTAAAGTTAATATTTTAAAAATTTACGTGTTTTTTCTAGGTTTAGCTAAAAAAATAATTATTAAAAATCAACAAGGAAACAGATTTTCAAATATATACTAACTTTTGTTTGAAATAATATAAGAAATATAAATCATGCAAAATAATTTTAAAATTTCAAAAATTGTGCATTTTATAAAAGTTTTAAAAAAATTCAAAATTTTTAAATATTAAAATAATGGCTTGTTAAAATGACATTTTATTTTCAGTCAACTTAATAATATAATCTGAAAACAATACATAAATTACTTTTTTAATATTACTGTCCCCCAAAAAAATTTTTGAAAAAGGGTAGCCTTAAATATTTTGCATAAAAATCCATTTAACTTTTAATAATTCGCATTGATTTTTTTTCCAAAAAAAAAAAAGAATCTTAAAAAATTTAATTGTTTTAAAAATTAAGGGAATTTTTAAAAGGATCTCAAGGAACTGTTTGCTCTATTATTACTTAAGGTATGTGACTACCCAAAATTCGTCGTTTTGGAGAAAATTTTCGAAATTGATTTTATACTGTTATTTTACAGTCCATACATTTAAGATTCCAAAAACACTCTAGTTTTATTTGTACAATATTTAGAAGCAAAGTTATAGCATAATTACTAAGCCGTAAATGGAGTTTACAAAACCGGAAGTACTCAAAATATTTGTAAGATACTGAATTGAAATTTTCAGAATATGTTTTATTTAGTTACATCTGTGTTACGAACTAAAATCTAATCTCTGTGTATGTATTTATGTACTGTATTGCTTTTTTATGAAAAAAGATCATTAATTTTTCTTAAGAAATCGTGTTTTTGCATAAAATTTGGCATAATTAAGAAACATTCAAAAGTATTACAAATCTTTTAATTCCTAACACATAAAGATGCTATTCACGTACTGTATAAATATTATTTGAATACATTCATTAGAATTTTCTGTAAATGGAATTTTTCATCAAAATTTTACTAAAAATGACAATTGTTATAGTATATAAAACTCTCCAGAAAATAGCAAAAGTTTTAAAAAAAGTCCAAATTAGTTGAATATGAAGCTAAAGAGATCTTGACCCATAAATATGATGAGTTTAAAAAATGTACAATTAGTAGGAAATTTTTTATACCATATTAAAATCTTGAAATGCATTTTCTGAGGAACTATGTTTTTCAATTTTTTGCTTCATGGTAAAGATCACTACAAGATTTCTTTTTAAGATATTGAATTGAAATTTTCAGAAAATGTTTTATTTAGTTTTATCTCTAGTATAGACTATAATCTGATCTCTGTATATATTTATGTATTCTATTGCACTTCAGGCATAAAAAATGCCATATTTCAAAAACTTTTCAAAAGTATCACAGATTTTATATATATATTGCATAAATATTATTCGAATATATTAATTAGAATTTTCAATACATGCCTTACCGTAACTGCAATTTTTCACTAAAATTTCACTCAAAATTCCGAATATATCGAAAATTATTTTTAATTGTGAAAATTGCACTTGAATTCCTAGTTTTATGCCCCATTTTAAATAAAAAATGTTTATTTAGTTGAAAATTTATATATTTCAAAAAAAAAGTGCTCCGAAGGTAGGCATTAACATTTTGTTGATTTAAGCTTTATCTCTAGGAAATTCTAGAGCAATCTCTAGGAAATCTAGAGCAATCTCTAGGAAATCTAGAGCAATTTAATACTTTAAAGAGTAACTTTTCTTGTATTTTATCACGTTATAAAGACTCAATTTTACTTGATAAATTTTTCCAGCATTTCTAAAAAATAATTATTGTGATACTAACATAGGTATATACGATACAAAATGGCACTGATTGTACAAAAATCATAATCTGTTATAAAAACATAAAATCATACAACTGTTTTCCTTAAAAAAAACTTCTGATAATAAAATAAATTTTAATGTACACGAGAAGCTCATATTGAAAAGCACTGAACTGGAAGTTTTTTAAATATACCTTTTTTAAATTTCAAAAGATTTTATTTAAAAACAGAAATAAATTATATCCCCAGAATATAATTTAATTATAAAAATAATATTCTCGCATAAAATCAGCAAACGAATGTACGGAAATGGAAATATATTTTGCATATTCTTCATGTCCTTGAGCCATTTTTTTACACTGAGGTATGAGAAATGTATTTGATGGACAGTAACAATTAAGTGATGTTTAAGAAAAGGAAAAATAGTTTGTTTCATTATTCTCTGTATCTAATCTAAATAAAACTGATATAAATGCTAACGTTTTACTAGGGCAAGCAACAATCGATCAAATTTATTTTAGAAAAATGGCTTAATATCAACATATTACCTAAAAGCCAAATGTTATAAAAATTTATTTCTTTGCACATTTAACATTTTTTTTAAATTTAGAATAATTCAATTATAAGTAGGAATTTTTTTCACAGCACAGGACATCAAGTTGAAGATAAGGAGCTTTTAAAGTATTCCACACGTTAAAATTGTGAATTTTACCAAAAATCGACAATTTTTTTGTGATTTAATTTTATAATATTTTTTATGATTTTTTTAATATATTAGCTTTATAAAAATACGAAGTTTATTATTTTCCATTCACTAGAACATAAACTACAAGTGTTTTAGTAAAAGCAGATGCCATTACTTTAAGCAAAATGTCATACTTTAAAACGCGTTTTACTCCAAATGTGTGTTTTTTTAAATGGTCAAACACTTTTTGAAAGTAATTAATTGAAATTTTGTGTATGTTCTGTATAATAGTAGAAGTGTTTTAACCTTCAGATTTATCAATCACTGTTTTATTACAAAATTTACAGTCCCTTATGTGAATATAATCACTGTATATAATAACCAAGATAGAATGCTCCAGTTCTTGTAAAAATTAAAATCTCTTATCCTGAAGGTCATTTCAAAAATGAATAACATAGCAGGACATCAGAATTGAAAAATTGAAAATTTATAAACTTTTGGTACAGAATGGGCCACGTTTATGTTATTTTTTGTAAATTATCAATTTTTTCCCATTTTAGTAATAATAATTTCTTTTTCTCTTGTTATTTTCGCATATTTTTCTTAAAATGCACTAAATAAATCTAAAAACCGCAACAAAAAAAAATCAATAAAAAAAATCCTTATATTTCTATTTAAAAAAAATGTTGTCGCAAGTAGTCGAATTCTACAAATGTTTCTAAAATTATAATGAATTACTTATTAAAGAGTCATAGTCTTAATACTAACTTAGTTGTCAACGAAGCATTTAATCTTGACTGTGTTTCAAAATTACGAGGTCCGTCGCCAAAAATTCTCTTCAAGTACAATAAAGAACAAGGTTGATAAAACAACCAAAAGGTTTAGCATTTGATTGGTTAATAATAAATAAAAATTGAGGCATTCATAAAATAAAAGCAATATGTTAGTTAGTGTCTTCAGGTTTTTAGAATTCAAATTCCATTTTAAATTCACTTAACAATGAAATCGATAAGTTTAAATCTATTTCTATTTGAGAACATCTAGAAGATAATTTATTTAAATAAGTAACAATGGAAAGAATAATCTGTTTTTTAATCAACACGTGATAAACTTACTTTGTTTTTCATTTTATTTATGAAAAAAATAAAATAATTCGATTATTTGAATCAATTTGAATAGAAAATGAAAAAAAAGGAACATCATTAAGAAAACAAGTTAGGATAAAAACAAATTATATCGGTGTTCGTCAAATAATAATAGATAATGAAATCTTATGATAATAACATAAGCAAGTAAAAAATAAGGAAATTTTAATCACACCAACTTTTTATATTTATTATCATTACCTACTGTTCTGATTGAAAGAAACAATTCCTCTCAACGATTGGCAATTTGCTTGAAGATTTAAATTTAATTTCAGGAATAAAATAAAAGGAAACGACTTGTTTGAATTCTATTAAAATTTACTCTTTTTCAATGCAGTGATTGATATTCTATGTTTTATGATCATGTTAATGCTATTTAGAGGCATCTACTTTACTCTGTGAACGTATCTGCTTTAGTTTTCAATTTATTTATTTTATATAATACATATATGTATTTTCATATAACGCTCTAAGCAAGGTTCTTATATCTCCAAAATATTTTTTTCTATTTAAAACAGTTAAAAAAATGAGTTTACAGACGAGATGAAATTTAGTTTAAGGGGTATCGGAACGCTCTATACTGATAATGTTAAAAAGGGCTTTTTCAATGTACCTTTTCTAAAAACCTGTTGGAAATACAATACCCAAATTTTTTTTGCAAGTTAAGCATACATCTAATATTATACTGAAATGAGCTTTTTTTGAAATTTGTATTAGGTTTTCTTTAAAATTTTTTTATTTGATGTATAGTGAGAAAACAGTGTTTTTCGACAGAAAAAAAATTATAAAAAAAAATGTATACAAAATTTTGCTAAAAGCTCATTTCAGTATATACTAGAATATATAAAGAATGTGTCATGTAAGTTTTGTTGACATCAGATATATACTTTCTGAGAAAAGGTACATCGAACCTTCAAAAGTGACATTTTGAGAAAAACACATTTTTATAAAAAAAAGTTACCTTATCAAAACATTCCAGCTCCATATTCCAAATTTTCAGCATTTTTTGAATTTTCATCTTCTTGTTTCATTCTTTTAAGTCTTTTTAATTTTCTAGTCTCCTTAGTTTTCTGTAAATTGGCATATCTTACCCTTGTACTGCTCTCTTTGCTGAAATGTTCCATGCAGCATGTCGCATAATATCCTCGCTCTATGTTAAGTTTTTTTAAATATCCAGCTTTGTTGCATTCCCTTTATTAAAGGATGCAATAGCATCATATGTACCAAAGGAAAGTGTTTCTATGTGCACAAATGTCTTTTTGGGGACACGAGACCAAATAACATTATTAATGCTTTCATTCGGATTCTGCGTGTTTCCATGCAAGCACTTTTTCAATAATTCTGGATCCGAAAGGTCCCTAAAAATAGGCCTAATGGCTTCAACAACAGCAACTGGAAGTTTATGTTTGTGGAGATAAAGTTTATTTTCCAATTGAGCCTTCTTACACTGACACCATGTGTCAAGACCTGATGGGGGAAAAAATCCATGCTGTGGATTTTTATCCGTAGATATTTTGTGAAGAAATATTGCCCATATATATAGCTTGTTTCATATACTTTACATTTGATAAATTTCTTCGAATGGCAAGACCATAATATGTTTGCAATTGATCAATAGTTGCTTCTGTTAATCTATTTTTGCCACATAATGCTTTGCCATCTGATAATTTTTGCCCCCTCATTTTTGCTTTGAAACGTCGGAGGCGAGATCCCATCCGTTTCATAACATGCCCTAAAAAAATTTTAAAAAATGACGCCAAACTTCAAGCTGACCCAAGAGGAAGTGCAATGTTTACCTTTTTTCTGCCCATTTAAATCGGTGACTTGCGTTTAGACGATTCTTTAAAAACAAAATTTTAGCACTTCTAATTAAGCTAGAGATAAAAATGAGGTATTTTTGGAAAGGTAATGAGCTGAAGAGTTTAAAAATGCAATAACCTGAAATTCACCTTTTAAAAAAAAAATTTACCATTCCAACTCCCCTTAAGTTATATATTGTGTTTCATAAGCCTTACATACCAATTAAATAATTATTTTTAAAATTTAAATATCGTTGACTGTCATTCATACTTTAAAAAACTGCTTAAATTAGGTTTACCTACTTAAGACCCAATGAGGTGTTTTTTTTTCCGTTAATGGAATTTAAAGTTGTGAAAATTTTGAATTTGTAAATGTGCAATCAAAATTTTCTAATTATAATAAAACTTATTAAATTAATTTTTTTTATTGTTTAAGAAAAAGTTTCATAAATTTTTATTAAGTATTGAATAAATTAAATTTTTTATATCCATAAAAAATTATCGAGTTTTAAAAACTCAAATTCTATTTAAAATAGTATTGTAAAAGATGTTTTATTTTGATTTTGATCTATTTCCTTTGCTACTTAATGAAGTTTTCCGTGATCATTTTATTACTAACTTTCAAACATCTCTCTCAAATATGTATAAATATATATATATATTAAAAATAACTTATTAAAAGCAGAATTTTAAATATCATGTAAAGAAAGGAAGCACAAGTCAAGAGTTTTACCGTTCCATAAAATCAAATAATTTACTGCTCCCGTAAAATCCTGAACTTTCTATACGTATGGTTTTAATTTTGAATCGAAAAATGAAATTTATAGAAATTAAAATATATAGTATCAGAGTAAAAATTAGTGTCTTCACGAAATTTATTACAGATTTTTTTTCAAATTTTGTTTTTGTTTTTTTATAATCTTTTTTATTTCTTATTATCTTTTTTTCTTTTCACTCGTCCTTTGTTTTTAGAAGCAAATTTGCTTGATTTTAAATTTTGACTACTTTTGATGTTTTAAAACATATTGAACAAAAATAACACCTCTAGCAACATATCTAGAATGCTAGGAAATTAATAAATTTTCCTATTAATATAAATAATTCTTGACAAAAAAAATTTCAAAAATCAGGTACGAAAGTTTATATAAATTCATAATGTATGTTATATATATTCATAATGTGTAACTTAATGAGTGCTATGAAAGTTTATATTGTATATATTCATAGTGTATCGCATATAGTTCTAATTTGTAATTAAATGACATTAACTCATACAAATCTTTTTTTTTAATACTGTAAAAAATTTGAAACATTTTTACAACGTAGATTACTCATTATCCTTTGTTAAAAAAATTTTCCAATTTAAATTTTAAGCAAAATTTATATTTAGCTAATTTATTTTGCTTAGCTAACTCATAAGTAGTGTACAACGAATAATTTTGAAGGAATCCTAAATATACATGTAACTTACTTTATGCTAGATGGGATTAAAAAATGCCCAAAAAATCAGGACCATTAAATGAGTGCAGACAATGAAATAACACTAATGATCTCCCTATCTGCAAATGAAATCAATGATTTCTCATATTATGTCTATTTTTTCACAACTCTGTAATAAGCGAGCATGTGTGTGTGACAAGAATCCACGAACAAAACATAAAACGCGTTTTATTGTTATCCCAGTATTTTTTTTTCTCTCTCTCTCTTCGTTGCTCACAAATGAACTGAAGGGAAAAAACTCATTTGTACGTCATTAGGTGGCACAACGAATCGAATTTTTTTAATCTTTTTTCACTTAGCCTCTGTGGGGTGAGGGAGATAATGGTTTAATTGTTTTCAGATTCTTCACCCATAATTGCGTCCGTGGGTGTAATTGGTAATTTGCATCTTTTTTTCCTTTCTAATGATACTGCAGTTTTTCCATCATAAAATGGCGTGCATTGAGAGAATTATGAAACCTATAGAATTCAGAACGTGTGTGTTTGCTAGGTTCTGTAATATATAAGCATTTCTAACTGAAATTCTAGTTTGGTATGAAAATTTATTCAGAAATAAAAATTGATATTGGTACAAGTAATTTGCATTACTTGTACCAGTGCTATTAGATATTAATTTACGTCCTACTCCGAAACAACAAGAGGATTATTAGTGGTGAACCCATTAATTTTAAACCACGATCAAGGCACATGGACGACATCTAAACTAGCGTAAGTGAGTGAATATTGGGTTTTACGGTGCAAGAGCCAATTTTGGCTATGATGCACCAAACATTATTAATAATGGAGAAGTAAACCAGTAAAAACAAATTAACCAATATTTGTGAACTTGTACACATTTCAAATAACTATCTGTAGTCTAGACGTGAAAAGGGAAAATTAAATGACAAGAAAGAGGGTCGAAAACAGAGAAGGATCACTAGGTACCCCGGGGTCATGACACCCGTGTTTACCAAAAACAGTAAACCCCTTGGGAAAAGGAAAAGATCACTAGGCCACCTCGTAATTGTGACCCCCAACCGTACTCATCTAAAGAAGATGAGCCCCAAAGGCATCTAATCTGGCACTCCTCTCCAAATTTCCAAACCACACCAAGGGTGGACTTTGAGCCTGACAGATTTAACATGCATCAGCCCCTTTACATTGCGGATCTTCAGAGCTGCTAATACTTATTCGAAGTTATAAGATACGAATCAAACCGGATCGCAATAGTCATTTTTGCCGAGTTTGATAGGAAAAAATTTATGTAGCACTAGCTGGTACACCTGTTCTTCGTAAAGGTGAATTGAAAAATTAAACAATACCGATTGAAGGATAATGAAGTTTTTAATGAGTTAATTTTACATTAATCGCAAATTAAATAAAAAATCTTTTTGCATACCTCAACTGATAAAAAAAATATTTATTAAATTTTAAGCCTGAAGGTCTAATAGTCGATATAAAAAGGATTTTTTTTATTTATAACGGTCGATTTTTGAAAACACCTTTATATGCTAATCTCTGCTCAGCAAAAGTAACACATTGTTACAAATTTTGTGTAATGAACGCTTAAAATAGAGTAAATAATTTCTATCTGGATGTAAAATACGTTAATAGTACTTTCTGTTATATTTATTTTATGCTAAAATTATAATATTCGCAAGCAACGCTGTTCCTTACATTATAATGGCGATTCAATGGAAACATGGCGAAATGTTGGTGATAGAGCCAAGTTGGTATCATTTTCGGCGACCACTTTGGCAACTTGACAATTGATTGAACGGTGCAGAAGTTGCTTTGCTGTATCGCCCCCTGGGGGAGCTGTAACAAAGAGGATTGCACAAAAATCTTCTCCACTAAAAAATAATTATACTTGCGAATTTTCATAGTGATCAGTTGAACGGACGTACAGAATACGTAATGACTACATTGATATAAGTAAATGATTATAAAATTAAAGAAAAAAGATCATTTACTTCAGAGAAAAAGGCAAAAGAACGGAGGATATAATACCCTGTTGAAACCCCTCTAGCGCAAATGCACGATGCGATACGATCAGGCATTGAGGCATACAAGTTCTGTATGATGTCTTGAGACATTTCGTTCCATATTTGCTGTAACCTTGCATCTAGTTCGTTCAAAGTCGTGGGATGCCCTACTCGCCATCCCAAATGATCTCAGATATGCTCGATTGGTGACAAATCTAGGGATCAGGCAGACCAAGGAAGGGTAGTAACATTGCGGAGACAGCCTTGTGACACCCTTGCCGTGTGAGGCCGTGCATTGTCTTGTTGAAAAATGGCTCCTGGGAGCCGTTGCATGAGTGGCAACACATGTGGTTACAGGATATCATGGACATACCGCTGGGCTATCATGGTGCCAATAATAGGGGTGACCGTGTATTGTAGGCAATGGCACCCCATACCATCACACCAGCAGTGGTAGTGCTGTGTCGCTGTAAAGCAAAGGCAGGATTGAGGCGTTCACCACTGGGTCTTGACACACGAGAACACGATTATCATCACTGTTGAAGACTGAATTTGGATTCGTCGCTAAAGACGACCTGGTTCCATTCCGCTGTAGTTCAGTTTCCTCGTGCGTGGCACCACTCTAAACGGAGGCGTCGATGGGTGGGTGTCAAGGGCAACACACGTAATGGGCGCCACGATCTCAAATGTCCTTCAGCCAGGCGCCTTCGTGTGGTTCGAAAAGACACAGGGGTCTCTAATGAAGGTGTTACCTGTGACTGGACGGCGGCTGATGAAGCAGTTGGCTGTACGCGTGCATTTCTTACGATGTGGTGGTCTTCTCGACGACTGGTCTGTTGAGGCCGTCCTGTGTGTGTGTGAGCCTGGTCTTCGTATAAATGACATTTCTCGGATCCACTGGTCCCAACACCTCCTCACAACACAATCAAAGTGGCCTAATTTACGAGCTATTCGCTTAGCTGACCACCCAGCTTCAACCATGGCGATGATTCCCCTCCTCTCAAACTGCGACAGCTGCTCATATTGTCTTCGTAAACGGCGTAATGGCATGTCTACCTCAGAATTTCCTTTGTAAGTGATTCAGCACCCTCAAACAAGCTTTGGTTACTTGTTTTATACTCCACGGAGAATGACGTTAAACATCCTCTACCGGCTATATGTAATGCGCAATCACGCTGCATTTCTAATCATTTGCATATCTCCCCGATACGTACCTTCATGCCAAGTTTCGTTACGATTCCGCAATTATTTTTCTTGGTGTGCTAATTTTTTTGTCCATGAGTGTATATATAGACAGATATCAGATTTGCTTGCTGCTACCGTTCGCAGCACTAAAAGGTACACGCAGACATGCTTTAATGTTGATTGGGAGTCTTTTTCTATATACCTGATGTTCAATCCTTCTTGTAATAAAACTAGTTGCTCACAAAATTACTTGGTTTGTCGCCCCGTAATACGACATTAGTAATATCATTAATCAATCTTTTCTATGAGATATTTGAAATAATTTTTAATACATATCATCTTGATTTTTGGTTACTTGCGTATTATACCGTCGACCAGTTTCTCCAATTCAATAGACGTCGCCAAATGCGGTCATCGTTATTGTTTTGAACATGTGTGGAGAGGTTTCGCTACTGGATGTATATCGTGGCATTTGCAAACATCTTTTAATCTGAAGTATTTGGTTGACGGTATAATACGCAAGTACCTATATATATATATATGAAATAGACGTGGCCGTTGAAATAGATTTCTTTATAATATGATCGCTATTGTTGATGGTTTGTTGTAATGGATACTTTATATGAGATTGGTGAGGCATAATAAATATTATCCAAGAGGCAGTCATGGTGTTATTCAAATCCGTTTAATTCCACATCTTAAGCACATAAAACATTACAAGGACGACACAATACACTCACAAACTGCAGCCGGCTACATGTTTACGCAGACAAAATAAAGAAGCGAAAGCGAACGGTCTCCAGGAATCTCGGTATTTATAGGCCGCTCAAATCACATGATCTGAGTGGGTGGATAGGTGTAGTTTAAAATACTCTCGTTAGGCGAAGGGTTAACTTATTACTAAATCGTTGGTCCTGAAAGGGTGGTCCATTGGCAATTAAAAGATATTTAAAAGGATATATTAGTGGGAATTATTACACATTTATATATATATATATATATATATATATATATATATATATATATATTTGTTATCAAAATTGGAGATGACATAGATTGAAATAACATTTATATGCCTTGCATCATTATATATATAATTTCACCAAATTTTGTCTGTAATATATTTTTTTCGTGTTGCAATTCGCAACAAATAAATGAACCGAAATAATTTGAACAAAAAAATAAATGCTCCGAAATGCAGTGATGCTTAAGTTCTCAAAGTTTTCGAATTTCTTTGTTATAATAGATTAATAATATATTTATACAATGAAATACATTTATGAAATGTAGGGGCGTAGCTATCACCGTATAAATGGTATCGCGTCCCCAAACTACAAGGTCCCCAACATGTGTAACATTAACGCTTTCAAATAAGCTTTATCAATGCAATCTTTTTTGTTTTATTTTCCAAAAAAGGGCTCCAAGGTATTATGATATAGGGCTTGCTGAGGATTAGCGACAGCATTGATAGAATGCTCATAGTCAGTGGCGCACACAAGAAGGGGGGGGGAGTTCCCGGGTCCGGACCTCCCCATTGCCCTTGATTTTTTTCGATTGATTATAATCCTATGTATATAGTACGTAAAATTTAACTAATTATTTGTTATTAATAATTTTATTAATTAATGTTACTTATTAATTCAATAATTATTTTTGACTGTTTTTTTTGTTCCCCCAAATCGACAAAATCAAAAGGATATGTTGGGCGGCGTATTGGAGCATGATACGAGAATGATGGACTTCCGACCCTGACCCCCCCCCCTCCCCTCTCCTTGAAATATTCCTGTGTGCGCTACTGGTCATAGTCAATCATAAAAAAATTTTGATACATAATTTAGCAAAAATTCCATTTTGAATTTACAAGCATTCAAATATGAACCATCTCTTTAAATTTTATGGTTTTAAGTGCCAAACATATACTAAATATGATCTGTTTACGAGTATGGAATGCTTTAAAACAACACTTCTCAAACTTTCAGTAACTGCGACCCAATTTTCAACGATAATTTTCATTGCCCCCCCCCATACAACAATATTGCATTGAACACAAAAATATACTTTGACGTTAAAGATACAATACACAACATTATTATAAACCATACAAACTATCATAATATAAATATTACATTTTGTACATGCCAAGCTCATGAGAGGCACTAGTAATTATCAAATTTATTTTTAATTTATTAATAATAAATTAATTATCAAAAACATTGTGAAATACTGATATATTTATAAGTATATTATATCAGTGTAAATGTGCATTTTTAACTTTTATTATATCGGAATGAATTTTATTTTACTACCTTTCAGTAAATTAGTACTTATTTTAAATCTTTTACTGTCGACTTTTCAATAAGCTCTCGCCCCCCCCCCTCCTTACAGTTATATCCTGCCCGCCTAAGGGGCCTCACGGTTAGAGAAACGCTGCTTTAAAAATTTCTTTAAATAAAATATTTTTGAGCGAAAACATAAGGAAGGAAATGAAGTTTTCTAAAAACAGAAGCATTAATAAATAAATATCTTAAGATACTAAAAAAAATAATCAAATTAGTTAAAAGGAAAAAGAGTGGGACTTCTTCGAAGCAAGCGAAATCCCCCCCCCCCCAAAGAATAAAAAATTGGATGGAATTTCTTTCAGCGACAGAAAAAGTTACCCAGTAAAAAAAATATTCGGAAAAAAAAATAATTAACAAATAAAATGCACGGCATGGACTCTTTTTGCATGCAAAAATCTTCTGTTATATCACAACAGTAAAGGAGCAAGAGTAAGGAAGACAGAAGTAAAAAAAAAGCAAGCTTTTAAAAAATAATAACTTACCAGTGCAGCATAAGGGGGAGGGATGATAAAGCCGCAAAGTGAAAAATAGCCAATGCTGCAATTACAACTCATAAATTGTGAAGTTCGGTTGCTGTGCCCTGTAATTAAGCCCATGCCGACATAGAAGGGGCTAGATCTACCTGTCACGATATTCACCTCCTCCCCAGCTCTGCCACGGGAGCTGCTACAAGGGGTTGGCATAACCTGGCCTACCACGAAGCCATCCCCTACACTGATTCGGTTTCAGACCCCCCTTCCCACTTTCGGCCACGTACTTTTTTTTCCCTTTTTGATTGCTTGTATGATGTGGTGTTCGAATTATTTTGTTCATGTCGCAAAGGAATGTACAAAGGGGGTGGAGCGAAAGTATGATTTTGTGGAATCGTTTGACCGAAAGGGGGGGGGGAGTTGTTGACTAACAGCCTTCGAATTGGGTGCTAATATGCCTCGAGATTTTTTTTCTTTTTTACCTGCCCTTGCTAGAGCTTGGAGGTGTGATTTTTGAAGATGCCGCGATGGTAATTAACTAGCCTATTGAACTCAAGAAAATTCCATTTCCTTTTTCTTTCATCGATTTTTTTTTAAATGCAAGATGTACAATAGTGTTCGTGCTTTGCATTTGTGTCGAAATTTGTATTCAAATGGGAGGTTTGACGAAAATGTGTTTAAAAGCTTTTTTTTTTGTTGTTGGAAATGGATAGTATTTAAAATTGCTATTCTTACTGAATGTGTGAATTGTGCTAATATATCTACTCCTTTTCTTTTATTACAGGTTTTGCTGTAAGATGAATATTCCATTCCATTCCATTGCTTTTGAATGTTAAAAGCCAATCCTTACAAAAGATATGTGCCGACAAAAAAGAATGTGGTTTACTTATATGTATTAATATTAATTGAATATTCGATAAATATCTGCATAGAAAAACGTTTTAGCACATTTCGAAAAAAAAAATTGCTTTTATATTTATTCTAATTTGTACCTCGCATTCATAATGCTTTAAAAAAAAGAGAATAAACCAGAATCACCTAAATCTTTAAATATATATTGAATACTCAAAACACTACTAAAATAAAAATAATGATATTAGTTTAAAAGTAAAATTTATAATTTCCATGAAATTGGAATTCCGAACAAAATGAGGTTATGAATTTGAATAAAAATTATCAATAAATATTCAGTAGCACATATATATTTCCAATTACAATATATAACATACATATTTATACTGCATAATGTATATTAATATTAGGAATCAATGCTGTATATATGAAGTTTAAAAATTATATAAAAGTTTTTAAAAACATAGTAATTTCTATTAAAAAATCTACATATTGTTAATAAATTCATACCTTAATTTTTTAACGTATGTTAATGTCATTTCTGGTGTATTTCAATTCTGATGAATATCGATTTCAATGAAAATGTAATCTCTGCTGCTGCAGAGATTACATTTTCGAGTCAGTACAGTAGTCATGGTGTCTAACTCGTAGCCAGCGTTGTCGAGTCGTGGGCTTGAGTCCTGGTACCACAAAAAAAAAAACCCGTGCAAGAGATCAATGGATAGGAAATTTAAGTCCTCATGTTGGCGTGGTGTATAAGTTTGGAGAGGAGTGGAATTTTGGAGTGGGGGCCCGTGTCATTGATATGGCTGATACAACGGGTAGCTACGCCCCTGGCTAAGTTTGTGTTCATATTTTTTTTAAAATTTATTTTCCTAAATGTGTAGCTTTGCTACATTTGTGCTAGGTTTTATTGTTTATTTTAAAATTATAGTCTGTATATTTTCATGATTTTATTTAAAAATCCGATTAAAAACCTGTTAAACAGTATCATTCTATAAAACACCGCCTTTTTAAACATTGAGTTTTTACTAATCCTAACATAGATATTGAAATATTTTACTTTCCGAAAATGTAATCCGAGATTTAAGTCCCGGTCAATCACTTTCGATGAAGACTGTCTGTAATTAATTTAATCTTGAAAGTTGCAAAAAGTTTAACCACGTGCAGTGGCGCACACGGAAGTTTCTCAAGCGGGGGTGGAGGGTAGAGGGTGGAAAGTCCACCATACTCGTACCATGCCCCAATACACTGGCCAACCTATTCTTTTGATTTTGTCCATTTTCGGGAACAAAAAACAGTAAAAAAATTCATTATTAAATAAATAATTAGCATTAATTAATAAAAATTATAAAAAATACTTAATTAAATTTTACGTACTGTATACATAAAATTATAGTCAATCTAAAAAAAAATCAAGGACTTTGGGGGAGGTCCGGACCCGGGGAACCCCCTCCTCCCACCTTTACGACGTGGTATCTGACCACGTGGTATGTGTCCGTAACTCAGAGTTGCATTTATTTATATTAAATACAAAAAGAAACATGAGCATTATTCTTTTACCCAACTAAAGCAAAACTTATAAACATAGAGTTCTAAATCTGTTTCTTTATACCAACACCCGCGTCGAAGTATTTTGAAACACTGAACATAATGCCTCGAGAGATAAAAGAGACAAATAATAATATATAAAAAGAGGTGAAGAGCGAGAGAAAAAGGAGAAAAAAATCTCGCTATAATATCAACTCGTAAACAAAAATAGCGTCTTAATAAATAAATCATAACCTGCAAGCGAGCGAACATCCCATGGAAATATATAGCCTCATCCAAAAGACGAACGATGTAAATGATACATCTCCACGGCGAGGACCAAAAAATTACATTTGCTCTTAGCTCAACAAGCGTAAAACAAAAGCTTATAAATAGAGACAGTGATTTGACTGTCAGAACCATTAGCTTAGAGGTACAGAAACAACAAATAAAAAGCAAATTCTTACGTCAACGGTTGAAGGCACGTAAATTTGCAACCGCTGAGAAGGCACTAGATTTAGCCAGCTATTCTATCGCCTTCAGGTAGAATAGGTCATGTGTGATATATATTTTGTTTAATAAGCTGATGTTGACGTCTTATGTATGAGGAAAGAGTGAGGCTTACAAATGCATCAAGTTTTCATTTTGACCGGATTTTATTATCTTTTTGCCAGTATTCGATATGACTAATTTTTGAAAACTTGTTTTTGTATTTTTGCGACAGAAAGATCATGTTCGAAAGAGATTCAGTGAGGGAGCGTTTATTAACGGCGCATTATACACCAACACGAAGGCTACTAGTGACGGACCCAGGGCCGTTTTTAACCTCCCCGGCGCCCAAGGCACTTCAAATTGCTACGCCCTCTACACTATTTCCGGAGTACCCCCTCATTCAGTTTTACAGTGCCAGTTTAAGTTAGGGAGAGATTTTCCCAAAACTCTTACTCTTTTACCGTTCTTTATTTTTGCAGTTTGGATAGTCTTTCCATTATCCACTACCGTGGACCCGCCGTGTCCTGGACTGAAAGTCGTAAGGAAATAATAGTGATATGTTTTTTGCCAATGTTGTTCATTTTTTACTTTACGGTATCACGGACCACCTACCCTTTTGTAAATTAGTACAGTAAATTAATGGAATCGTTTGTCATTGCAGTAAAGAGTATACATTATTGCATCAACTACTTTCAACTAGTTCATTATCATCTTTTTTCATCGCTTATCGCTTTACTATCTTTTGCTTTTCGAAATCCTTATTCTTTATTGAATCACTATCATTGTACTTGTACAACGAAGATTTTCGAAAAACGAATGATTTTTTCGAGAAAATCATTGACAACATCATTGTAATCATTCTCCTTTGCAATATCATTTGGAGTGCATAGCAACATCAAATTGTTAAGCCTTTCATTTTCCATAGTAGATCTCATTTCAATCTTTCCTCTATTGATGGCAGAAATTCTTCTCTCATGATTCGTTAGGCGCTGTAATTATAATTTTTATTCTCGTTTTTCACCCTCCACTCTTTTGCTCCCAAGGAACGTGCCAATCGTGCCTAAGCGGAAAATGACCCTGGACGGACCTCGTAAATTTTGAACCTCGATCAAGTGATGAAGACCACACTTGAATTGGCACGCCCATCTTCAAACTACCACACTATGTTGATGGAAGGACTCAGAGCCTCGACAGATTTAACATGCATCAGCCCCTCTACCCACGGCTGGTCTTTAATGGCACCAGGACTCGAACTCATGACACACCGCCCACAAGCTCGTGGCTATAAGTTCTAGGCTACCGTGGCCCTTCTAATGAGCTTGAAGAGAAAAACCATTTTAATTGTTTTGAGTCTTGAAATAGCATTCATTGATTGAAAATTATGTCACATATAAATTATAAGTTGAGTGAGTAAATATTAACGTCGCACTATTCATCTACTCGAGGGCTTTTGGCAATAGATCTCGTAATTTTGAACCCCGATCAAATGGCGAGGACGATATCTGAGCTGGATCTCCTTTCCTAACTTCCACACTACACCAACGGAATAACGTTTGAGCTTCGACCGGTTTAACGTGCATTCTCCTTTTTACACTGTGGATCTTCTACAGTACTAGGCTAGAACTCATGACACACCAGCCACGAGTCCATTACCTTGACCACAAGGCTACCGCGGCCATGCTCTAGGGTTCCAAGTCATTCTGAGTAAACCACCCGCGTCCTTTTTTAATTAACATCCTTTTATAAGCTTCTCTTGTATGTAACGGAATCTTTGAACTCAATTTTTACCCACTCTTAAAGGTCAGATTAATTCGAAATTTTGCCCACTTGTCCAGGAACAATGACAACACGATAGTTTAATAATTTTGTTCCATTGTCCTGATCAGGATCATCAGGAGTAACGATTTCCCATTTTCAGATCCCATCCTGCATCTGGAGACTCATTTCAGAACCAATTTCCTGATTTGACGACTATAAGGTTAAGTTACAACTTAGTCCAATTAATTATAAAAGGGTGTTTTTTAGTTTTTTTAAAACTATAATTTTTATTTTTTTTATTAAAAGACATTGTTAATTTAATAAAATGTTTCGAGGGGGGCGAAGAAAGAGACTCTGTACAAGTAAAATTAATCAAACGCAACTAGTTTTATATTTTGCTTAACTGTTACTAAAAGAATCGATTTCAAAGGAAAACCTTCCTTCTAAATTAAAAATAAATAGGATTTTTATTTATTAAAAAATAGTTGTGTGATGACTTTTATTTACATAAACAATTAGGCACTCACACACACATGATTCTGCTTGTAATAATATTTTCAATAAATAAACTCGCTTAAAGGTGTTCTCATGCATGCATAATTTATAATTTTTATTGTTTTATTGTTGAATTTGATGGATCGAAATCTTGATATCGCTAATTGTGAAAGAAAAGGTTCCATAGAAGTACTGACATTTCAAAGGTATAATTAAGATACAATATATTTAAATAGTGAATAAGGAACGCCTTTCTGTATTTAATAGGTTTCATCGAGGATTTAGAAATACACAATGTGTATTAACAATAATAAAATAAAATGGAATAATCTGAAAGAGAAGGAAACAGAAGGAAAAATTATAAGGAAGAAGATAAAACAAATTAAAATCATTTTTATAAAATTTGCTTTTTAAGTTAATTTTATTTCTAGTTTCTATCAATAGAATATGTATTATATTACAAACGTGGAATGTGTGATTTTTTTCTGTGAAAAATAACTCACTTAAATTAGGTTTAAATTATCTTTAATTTCATTTTCCTAATTCAAATATTAATAGATCTTTTCACCAGTTTTTCGCTCAAGTCAGTGACGCACACATTTAACTATTTTATTTTTTATCAAAAAATAAAATAGTTAAATATATTTATAGTTTAGATTTTGTATCTTGTGGGGGGGGGATATGATTAGGAAATATAATAAATAATATTTTGTTGCTTCATGTAATATTAACAGTGTATTTATTTCTTAAAAAATATAACAAACCTGAACCTCAAAATCATCATCAATGTGAACCTAAACGTTCTTGAAAGTTGAAAAGTGAAGTGAAAAAGTTGAAAATAACTCGACTGATGACTGTAGTTAATGCGAAAGAAAAAGAAGTTGAAGAATATTTTATTTATGTGTGAATTGCTTTTTTCATGCTCTTAATTTTACATTGAAATAAATCTATTTACTTCGTGAAGGACATTATAAAAATCAATGCACTGTTATAAGGGCAAAGTAATGTGAAAAATTAATATCGGTAATATTTTGAAAAGAATTAAACACCCTTTTTCACACAGTATTAATTTTTTTTTCTACCATTGATATCAGCTCTGCCTAAATTTATTCCTAATGATAAAAGTAACTTAGGAAAAACGTTGAAGAAATCAAATAGTTGTTTATAAAAATTAAGGGTACTTACGTAGTATGCCGCCGACCAATTCCTCACATGAAAAAAAAAAATGCCGCCATATAATGCGATATGCAGATAATGAGAAACTGCTCCCACGCATGTACAAACACAATAATCTTGTTTGCGCATACTATAAGAGAATTTGGCGATGGTTTTTTTTATTTGGAGAAATGGGTCGACGTTATAATACGTAAGCACCAAAATAAGAATTTAAAAAACAATAAACGGAACTTTTAAAAAAATAAAGAAATGAGACTTTTCTAAAACAAAATTTCACTAAGACTCGTTTAAATGTGAAGGCTTTTAATACAATATTTATGATATTTAAAGTTAGATAGTTAAAAGTACAATAACAATGCATATATTTATTAATTATTTTGGAAACAAATATAGAACTAAGAAATAGCCTTTATTAAATTTCTATACAAGAAGAAAACTCTAATATATAAATATATATATAACGAAATTAATAAAAACTAGAATAATCACAACTGTTAAATAGGTCTTTAAAGTAATATTTTTATCTACTTTTGAAATCCTTTGATATTTTAAATTAGGACATTAGTAATATAGTTTCAGCAAAATAAAACTAATCTTATGAGTCACTTTTCATCATAGTCTGCTGCTAACGGTGACCCAAAGACCTTAGGCACTAAGTTCAGCTGGTTAAATATGACAAGAATTAAAATCGATATATCAACATGTTAGGTTAATAGAACGCCTAAACTTTCTGTCGGAAATTATTTTTGTTAAAAAGAAATTAAATATACAACGAAGAAGAATTTTTAAGAAGCACAGAGAAAGAAATTTTTAAGAAGCACAGGCATGAATAAGAGTCTTTAAATATGTCTAAGAAACGTTACGTATCTTTAACAAATATACTTTTGATATATTTCAAAAAACTTTAAGAGTAATTAAAATAAAATAATGCTCAGTTCTTGTCCTATTTGATCTATTCTCCTGCCATATTTCAAGAATGTTAACCACAAAAAAAAAAGTAGAAAATAATGAAGCCTACAGGTTTTCAAGTATCGCATTCAAAACAAGAATATTAATCATCAATGAACCAAGCAGGAAAAAAAAATTATTGGAAATCAATGTTTGTCATAAAAGTCTTTGTTTTTATATGTATCACTTAAAAAGTTTGTTAAAAAAAACTACACGTTTTAAATGCGAAAAGTTTTGCAGAATTTTTGTTTTACAGAAATAAAAGAGAAAACAAATCAATAGTAATTGAATAGATTACTTTTAATATTTTAAAGCAATTTAACATTTAAACAATGAATCATTTAAAACGAAAAAGTGTAACATATAACCCCAATATATTATTAACATGCTTATATATGTGTGTTAGTAACCTCGCAAAGTAGTTAGTTCTCAGCTTTTTTTATATTTGTAGGTACTGAATCATCCATCTTCGAATTTTCATTTTTCTATATACATATGCGTGTGAAGAAAATAAAAAAAAAATTCAAAAATTCAACAATATATAGGGAAATAAATATGTAAAAGGAAGTAGAAATACACAGAAACAAAAATTTAAAATGGAGCCTGGCGCGAAAAAGCAATCTCAGATTTATGACCGTATAAGTGGGGTTAAACTAGTTTGATGGCTTACCATCCTTTCCCCTTCGCAATTCGTTAGGCTAATAAGGAAAAATCTGAACAGAAAAAGAAATCCAAGCATAGAAAAATCAAAACTTGACAAATAGTACAATAAGCAAAAAACTTCAAAATAAATGAGATGTTAATCAATTTCAGCATTGTAAAATATCAGATTTATATATATATCATTGTCACACACTATGGGGGGGGCTCGGTTCCAGACCCCTTAAGCTTTTGATATTTTTTCGATTGATTAGAATCCTATGTATATAGTACGTAAAATTTAATTAGGCATTTGTTATTAATAATTAATTTTATTAATTAATACTAATTATCTATTCAATAGTTAATTTTTTACTGCTATTTGTTCCAGAAAATCGATAAAATCAAATGAATATGTTGGATGACGTATTGGAGCATGAAACGAGAATGTAAATATATCCAGGGTTGGAAGTTCACCAATGTTTCTTTTGAACTTTTTATGTATACGGAATAGTTTCTTGTTAAATTTTTTTTATGATGATATTCGAACTACGTTAAAATCTTAAATTATTAAGAGTGAAAATAAAAAGAACTTCCAGTATTTATTACAATTTAGCTTGGAAATTTTCATCGACTTAAAATATTTCTTGTAACGTTTAAATTTAATAACAATAAATCATTCAAAACACATCCTGTTCTAAGCCTAGTTATAAAGTACTTACATTACAATAGCTATTCTTCATAAATAAAATGTGGTGCAGGAAGAGGTTAAAGAAGTCATCACCTTATCATTGCATTTAAATTACAAACAGACCGAAATATCTCAAAGTAGCTTCACAATATTTTACTTTCGCCGCACATTAACCTTTAATATTTTGTAAGAAAAAAAAAGAAAAAAAAAAGAAATTATGAATAGCGTAATTCTTTTTCTTTCATCAAGAAATGCAGTCACGAGGTATTTGAACTCTGCTTCCAGAAATCCAGTGGCGAAAATCTTGGTGTGTAACTCACAACTCAGGTTATTCAACGTTTTTAACAGTAAATAAAATGCTTCTGTCATCGAGATACCCATGGCTCTAGTTGTCGCCAGACCCCATGCTGAGCCGTGACACCACACATGTGTCACTCAACCGCCTCTCCCTGCGAAGTGAAGGCATTAGAAAACATATCACTAATATTTATCAAGGTGCCTATTTAAATTATGTCTTTCCGTAAGTACGATCATGTTTTCTTATCATGATTGGGTCGTTTCACTTGACCTCCCTTATCACGTCTTGCTGATAAGAAAGACGATTTATCTGATGATACGGTAACTGAATCGTGTTAGTATTATCTAAACCAACTCTATATCTAGTCAGTTCTTTTGATGAGTGTTAAGACTGCATTCTTTTTTGTTTTTGGAAGTATATTTTGTCTTAAATATGTAATTCAAAAATCATTATATGCAACTAAATTATACTATTTCATATATGAAGCTATTTATTATTCATTGCAACGTTCATCTCCGAAATATACTGTATTTATTCTCAACAAATTTTTGTGAAAACTGAAGAACGGTGTAAAATATTTTATCGATATCCTGTTTTACGAAAATAAAATTAATTTAAAAGGAAAACTAATAACAAGTGAATAATTAATAATTTTACCAGTATTACAAACATTTAAAGCCATATATGAACCTGTAATTGTTCTAATTGTCTCATCCAATGATTTTTTCCCCTTCGATTCTAAGCCACATCCGATTTTCAGTAGGGTTAACATGGGGGGGGGGTGCTTAAATTAGAGTATATACGGTAATAGTTACGGCTGTCTTTGCGCGCGAGTTTGGAATAGATTCCCAAGTTGAAATACTTTTGGCAAAAAAAGTTAGATTTTAACATAGTAGTTACTACACATTTGTGTGTGTATGAATTAATCATTCTTTTTCAATTGTAAAATGTGTTTCAGATTTTATCTCCTATACTGTAATGCTAATCGAGAATTAAGCCTTAAATATTAAGGCGAAAAATTACTTTTTTTAAAAAGTTTTATAAGTTTAAAGAATACTGTATGGAAAACGGTGATTTTGTTAGAACGTTGCAAATTTAATACAATCTTTATATAGTGATTGTGTTGAAAATAAGAATATTTTCTACAAAGTCTAAAAATTTTAATTTTATTCTTTTGCGAAAAAAGTTATAAAATTTAGAGAATTATTGCAGAACAGGATTGTTCAACACAAAATTCCTAGCACTCTTTTTTAGAATTATACGAACAGTTTAAAAAAGGCGAGTTTTTTAAGTCAATGGGTTACTTATACTATAGTTTATCTATATATATATATATATACACATGATGTATACACACATATATATATTTATGCAATTATAATTATTACTTATAAAATAATTAAAATTCTATTTATATATATAGTTCATCTTTTATTCTATTTATATATTTATCTACAAAAATCTTTTAAATCTATTTTTGTTTTTATCTAGTTTTAAAAAATAAAAGCTAATGCTCGGAATATTTTGTGAAATTGGAATAACACATATTAATGTCATATTTTGATTTCAGTAATTAATAGAAAACATTACGCTTAATTACATCTGGTATACCTGTTTGAATCAATTGACATTTTCCATTGTAAAATATATTAAATATTGTGTCTCCGATTCCTTTAATGTGGTAACAAATTTTAAAGACATAATATGTCAAATGGATATGTTACATAAAGCGGATTTATATATTACTAACCATCCCCGTTCACTTCGCTGAATATTTATTGATGATGTTTTGACAAAAAAAATCTGTTTTTAAGTTATTGATATCTTCCTAGCATTCGATTGTATTGAAAAAACATATTCTTCTATAAGCTTCGATTCTTGATTTAATAAGGATAAGATTTTATTATTATTTTTTTATTCCCCCACAACTCCACCCCAGAGTCGATTTCCGCTAAATCTCCATTTTTAATTGATCTCTACTCAATAAAAGAATCATGCTTACGAAATTTAAACTCGGTCAAAAAGTTTTAAAAAAAAGGAATTTTTTACTTATGCGCCCCCTTAAGAGTCAATTTTGGTAAGACCTTGTGACGGATCTATACGCGTCCTTCAACTAATTTTCTAGGGAAATCTTTGGGCTATCAATGACAACCAACTCTTTTGGAAGAAGAAACCGTGATATGCAGATTAGGTCAGTTTTTTATATGGTACAGGTTTTTTAGCTAGTGAGACGAATAGATGGATAGACGGATTGAAATGTAGGGAAGCTGACGACAAGGAAAGATAGCTACCGATCAGGTATTAGTATATATCGATAGCGCGTTTCAGGCATTAAATAGTTGAAGATATTTATGTGACGATTGGTCACCATAGCTAAATTGTAACTCAAATGTTAGAATAGTGGATTGATCCCATAAGAGGAGGATCAATATAATAGAAGTATTCCTATAATTCGCGTTTCTCGTAGTTAACTCCTCTATTGCTCTTAATTGGAACATCTCTTGTTTGAATACTAGAATTGTGTCTGTTGATAATTAGTGTGCTGAATAAATAGCTGAAAAGTATTATGACGAGTCATCCTTCACTTCCTCCCACACCTCTAACCGGGGCTGAGAGTAGGTCACGTATGTTA
This sequence comes from Trichonephila clavata, assembly GCA_019973975.1. Classification (NCBI taxonomy): domain Eukaryota; kingdom Metazoa; phylum Arthropoda; class Arachnida; order Araneae; family Nephilidae; genus Trichonephila; species Trichonephila clavata. The sequence goes on from BMAO01021284.1 coordinate 31,258, forward strand.
CAACCTGTTCTTAGCGGATCTTTATTCAACAACAGAAACATGTTTGCAAAACTTTAAGTCTGTCGGTCTGATAGTTTAAAAATGGGAATTGTTTATTAACACGCCCATTTACCTCGCTTCCTTAACTCCCGTTGTTAGTCTATTTCCGTGTAATCCGTTCTTAGGGGATATCTACTCAACAAAAGAAACTCGCTTACCAAATTTCAAGTCTGTAGATTTAATGGTTTCGAAGATCTTGTGTGATTGAGTGTGAGTCGCTTTTCCTCTAGAAAATTCATACATTTTTGATCCTTCCATTAGCATTACATAAAAGCAGCTTTGATGATATTAAAACTAAAAGTCACAACGTGTGCCTAGTTTTCTATCTATTATCAAATCTATCTAATTAAAATTAAACACGTTTAACTAAAATTCTTCCTTTATTGTACAAATAATTATATATTTATAAAGCTATTCTTAAATATGCCAAAAAACATTCTTAAAATAATTTTTTTTTCAAAAGTTTCACTAATTATTTTGAATACAGTGAAAGATGCTTAATGCGAAAACGCTTAAGACGAAATATTGGTTGACACAACATAATGCAATGGTTCTGACAAACTACTATGTATTTTCATGCATTTTTCTCTCAACATGGTACGAAAATCACTTAACACGAAAACGTTTCCCATCTGGGAATGAGTAAAATACGGAAAACACCAGCCGGATTGGACTGCCCTATTGTATTATCGGAAGAATTCATTGCAGTAGATGATGATAATGTGTGTACAGCCCCAATTATGACAAAGACATTTTGGAGTTTGTTCAAAACTCAAAAAATATCATCGATACCGATTCCGACAATGAAAATGAAATGATTATGCTGCTCCTCTACCCACATCATCCAAAAGGAGGAACATCATGAAAAGTATGCGCAGTTATTTAGACACACATTCCAATGGGGAAATCAATAACAAAATGGTTGACATCGATCAATTTGTAGACAATTGATTCTAAGAAAACAATGCAATGCAATCCAAAAACTCGATAAATGTTTTTCTTTTTCAAAAAAGTTTGAGAATTTATTACAATTTCTTAAGTTTTTGTAAATGTTTTTATTTCATTGATTTTTATTATATGTATATATATGCATGTGTATATATATGCATATATATATATATTATATATATAGTATAATAAATTGAAAAAATAACAAGACTAAACTATCAACTAACAAAGCCAGAAGATAGAAACCAGATTTTAAGACACATAAATATAAAAAAATGGTGGAAATGTACCCTCATGTCCATAAATTAAGGATAATGAAGTTCAAGCAAAGAAAGAGACAGAAAAAAAAAACAAATTTGACTTATCTGTAAAGTCTATTAATTAAACAAAAAGTAAAGAGCAAAAAAGATGCTATTTGTTTGACATAATTAATAAAAATTGCGATTTTTACTCCCTGGAGCAAATTTCAAAAAGAACCTATTTACAAAAAAACAGTATAGCATGGATAGTATGATGGCTAATACGGAGTATGTCTCCCGGACGAGATGCAATACAGGCCTTACAACGCCTAAGTATGCTGAGTATCAAATTATCAATCTGATCTTGGGGAATATTACACCACTCATCAAGCAATGCCCTCCGAAGTTCCGGTAGACAGGTGGGAGGGGGTTGACGGGCTGCAATTCGTCGGCCCAAGTATATCCCACACATGCTCTATTGGATTCAAGTCCGGTGAGTATGCTGGCCAATCCATACGGGTGATATCTTCCGATTGAAGGCATTCGTCTACAATGTTTGCACGGTGAGGACGGGCGTTGTCCTTCATAAACAGAAATTCAGCACCCATGGCGCCCCGAAACAAACGTACATGTTGTTCAGGAATGACATCCCGATAGATGTGGCCTGTCATCATTACACTCTGAACCTGCAGGTCAGTTCTGGAACCAAGAATAATTCCTCCCCAAACGAGCCATCCTTCACCACCGTAACGGTGTCGTTCAATGTTGTTCTCTTGGTGATAACGGGTACCTGGCGCTCTCCATATGGAAGTCTGGCGAGAATCAGACTGCGAACTAAACCTGGACTCGTCGGAAAACATCACACAAGACCACTGTTGCGGTGTCCACAATGCATGTTCTCTACTCCAGGTTAATCGTAGGCGACAGTGAGTTGCGGTAAGGGGAACACATCTGACAGGCCTACGAGCATATAGACCAATGTGCCCTAAGCGTCTGTACACGGTCTGCCTTGAAACTGTCGTACCGGTAGCTGAAGAGAGCTGACGAAATAGGTCTGATGCTGTGCTCCGTCTGTTTCTTTTGGCAGTAACTGCCAAATACCGGTCCTCATTCGGCGTTGTGACTCGGGGGCGACCTGTGCTGTAACATCTACTCACATTACCATCATCTTGGAATCGTTGCCAAAGCCTGGAGATGACACTCTGGGCGATTCCAAGTTCCTTGGATACTTCCAGCTGGGTACGTCCACATTCCAGTCGTCCGATAATTCTACCACGTAAAAAATCATCCAAATGCTTCCTTTGGGCCATAACTATGCGGTTATTGCACTGAAAGGCTTTTAAAGCGCTTGTGAACAATTTTACTTCTTTGCCACCATTCCTTATATACCCCTCTCTTACACTCTCGTCATTGTGACGTACTATCCGCGCCATCTGGTGGTTTCCTGTAATTTGCATATTCTTCTTCAAAATGTTTGCGATAATTCTACAGGTGAAATTTTTCTTTTAGAGTTCAATTTCTGTGTGATTCTGAATTATCCTTAATTTATGGACATGAGTGTATATTGTACAAGATTTAAATAAACGTATGTAAAGCAGGAAACTGAGTTAGAGCTTTAAAATGGAAGAAAACAAAAGTCAATGGACTAAAAAGGAGACCTATTATGATTTCTAAAGCTGTTGCTGAATTAGTAGGTAAATAAAATAAACTAATATGCTTGATTTTGTTGATATACGGTTTTTTATGCAATATCCTTTAACACGAAATTCTTTTAACACGAAAAAATATTTCAGTCCCCTTCAGTTTTGTGTTAAGCGATTTTTCCTGTTTATTAAATGTCGGTAATTACTTAATATTCTTTCTCTGAATATTCCAAAATATCTAAGATTTTGAGAACAATGAACTGAATCTATACGAACTAGCTCGCAGATCATAAACAATATATTATTGTCCTCTGCTTTTTTTTTTAAATATGAACTTCTCTTTCGGTATAAATGGAAGGATTTTGCAAACAGTAAATCAGATTATTATATATACAGGCATTTAGTGGAGCACACAAGGGGGGGGGGCCTCGAGTCTGGACCCTCCCCCCAAAAGCCCTTGAAATTTTCTCGATTGATTATAATTCTATGTATATAGTACGTAAAATAAAAAAATATTTGTTATTAATAATTAATGCTAACTATTAATCAATTAATTTGTTATTGTTTTTTGCTCCCGAAAATTAAAATCAAAAGAATATGTTGGGCTGTATATTGGAGCATGATACGAGAATAGTGGAATTTCAACCTTAGACCCTGTTGTGCTAGCTACTAAAAAATTACTACTCGATGTACTACTACTTGAAAAATTCCTGTGTGTGCTACTGCAGGCATTTAAAAATCAGAATAACTATATGCAAAATGTTCTCTAATGGTTGTACAAAGCATCCTTTCTCTGAGCCCATTTTCATCAAAAAATACATTCAATCCATGCCTATTAATTCACCAGCCACAATCGCTATCTTTTCTCCAATTCATTTCGGATACAAACACAACTTCCAACATGAACGGAAAAATTCTCCGAACAATAAGTCACATAATCAACGAAAATTTTCGAGTCTCCATTACCATCGAAACAAAAGCGTGCGGGGAAAAAAGCAACGTTATAAAACCTGGAATATCACCAATGTACTCTCTAACCTTACATCCAAGCGGAATTTGTACAATGATATCGCTAACAATAGTTCATCGCTCAACGTGTCTGGTTCGGCGTTTGCAACGCGCTTGCAACACAGCAATGAAGTTTTATTTATGTCCCTTTGCACATTTTCTAACTTCCCTCCATCCAGGCTTAAACGGTAGAATAATACGATTGTTTTATGTTCAAAATAACAAAACTGTTTTATTATTATTATTATTATTTCTAGCTTTCTGCAGCCCTTTGACAGTAGGCTTTGTAGATTCGATTGAGATTTTACAGCAAGTTGGCTGGCTTGAATGGCGCCAAATGTGGAAATGGCTACAGTTCGGCTGTTATTAAGTGCTGTTATAAGTGAATAATAGATAAAAATTCAAGCGTAAATGCGCCACTTTTTCTTTTATCTCCATGAACTCGACCTGGGGTTTATGGATTTTTTTCCTTCTGTCTTCTATAAAAAGTTGTGTTTTGATGTTGTTGTTCTTATCTTTTTTTATAAGTAGTGTGGTTACGACTTAGAATTGTTGCGGTGTTATAAATGCCCATAGAATTTTTACGATCATAGAGACTAGATGGCAAACTGGTGAGAGTTATGAGAGATTGTTGTGAATCGCATCATGAACATTGAACATTTTTCTTAGTTTATTTTTCTCACCGTTTGCAATTGTTAACCATTCTGAATATTTTTATAGTCAATAATAATGGATCCCTTATACATTTTTGTACGTATTCGTCATGCTGTTATATTTTCTTACATATCTGGTGTAGGTCCCAAGAAGCAATTTTATAAAAGTAAAAGTTGCTCCATTTGCGAAATTAGATAATTTTTCTGAAAGTGGATGTTTGATAATTGATAAATATTCGCAAGACTGTTAATTATAATTGACATTTTATCAATACATAAATTTCTTGGCGTGATTGTGTTTTAAATAATAAGCAACTATTTTTAAAATCAAAATGGTAATGTAAAATACAATATCTTCAATTCATTAATTACTTCATTGAAATCAGAAGTTCTTTTTGTTTCTACATGGAACACTTTTCTTATACTCTTAATTTTTCTTTGAAAATTTATAACCATTTTTATGAATATTCAAAGTCTTCATTCTCCAATTCATGCAATAAATAAGCCTTTTAAAACAATTTTTCTTACAATAATTTTTATTCGAGCTCCTAATTTTAGATGCATTATATATATAAGCACCATAATAATTCCTTTTAACAGTATCAAATACAAAAATTAATACAGCATAGATTATTAGACGCACACATTGGAGGTGTGTTTTTAAATAACTGTCAAACAGATTGCTTTAAATCGGAAATGATACCTTGTTTAACTATTTCCATTTTTAACTGGACCCTGTTCCAATTTTTTTTATTTATATACTTATATGAAAATATTTATATATATATATGTGTACACTATTTGAGCCATACATGAAAAATACATTTCAAAAGAAAAAAAGCCACTTCTAAAAAAACTGTTTAAAACTTTAAATTGTTTAAGAATATTTCAATATTTTAAAATGTTTACTACTTTTGCAAATTTTATTTATACAATTTTTTTATAATATCCCTAAAATTGTTTCTCACAATTTTGTGCATGAGATTTGGTATTACAAGAGAGTAATAGCTTTATTTTTACAATTTTTTTCGTGTCAGAAACAATAAAAAACAGAAAATAAATAGCTATATCTGACTTTAATAATTTTTTAAAAGTAAATATTCACATAAATCCTTATTCCATGTACAGATTTACCAAACATATAATAAAAAACAAGCAGGAAAAGTTTCAAAACAATTGTATTGAATATAAGAAAAGCTTTTTAGCATATTTTAAATACACGATTATCGTAAAAAATTAAAACCTGAGAAAAAATCATTTAAAGTTTTAAAAATCAGTTAAATGAAACAGCTAAATGCAGACATTACGCGTTCAAATTTATTTTTTGCTTCGATGTACTGTTAAAAAAAAAAAGAAATAACTGGCTAAAAAATTTAGCTTGAGCATCGAAGTTTTTTTACACATATTTTAGGAAGTCACAGAATTAAAATTAGTTAATAAAATGATCGATATTTTGATCCTTTTAGGGCAATGTGCCCCCTTAAGCATTTCCTACCTTACGTCCATGACTAGGAAAATAAGCTCGAGCTGTAATTTCTTAATACATAGTTTCAGATTGCCCTTTAATTTAAATTGACTGAAAAAAGAAAGATGAGTTATTTATGTATAAAAAAATATATCCCACACATCAGTACTTCTCAAACTTTCAATATATGTGACTCAAATTTCAATCTTAATTTTCATCCCCCCCCCCATCCTGTAATAACAATGTATTGAATGCCCTCTGCTCTGCAAGAGAAACCCAAGGGAGTCACTAATAATTATTAAACTTGTTTCTTAATTTAGTATTGATAAATTAATTATCAAATACATTGTACGCAGTGCTGATATTTATAAGTATCTTAAATCAATGTGTGTATTTTATTTTTTATTACGTCAGAATGCATTTTGTTTTGCTTTCTTTCAGCAGATAAATTTTTTTTTAAATAATCTTATTTAGACTTTTTCGATTTGCTTGCGCCCTCCACTTAGGGTTATCACGCCCCCACCCCCCAGAGGGCGAGCTCCACAATTTGAGAGTAGCTGCCATACATTTTAATCAAGCTCATTTCTTGTCAAAAATACCGTAATTTATCCAAAAAAAATTTTATATACTAGACATGTTTGAAAATAAATCAACGCGGAATGCAAAATCGTTTATATAAACACAACATTTCACATCTTACTTTAAATAAGACGTTCGTTTTCAGCTACATGCTGAGAAATGGTTCAACACATTGGAATGTGGTGAATACATTATTAAGTCAGTTTTGGTGTCAGCACTCAATCATTTGAGAATACCGTGGATTAACTGGTATTTCTGCTATTAATATCTATGATGTGTGATTCTAGGAGTAAACTACTAAAATTCACTGTCGTATTCGTCATGTACGTGATGACTTTACAACCTAAATACGAGTTATATTTCCTTTAAAGCAGGGTTTTTAAACTGGGGGGGGCGCACTCCTCTATGGGGGCGTAATAATCCTACGTGTGGGGAGAAGTGCGTGAGCACATTAAAAAGTTGAAAATAAAAGAAGATTTTAAAAATTATTAATTTACTGAAAGGAAGTAAAACAAAATACATTCTGACATAATTAAAATAAAATGCAAATTTAAACTGATACAATATACTTATATAAATCTTTCAGTGGCGCACACGAGATGGGGTGTCCTAGGGGTCCGGACACCCCAAAAAGCCCTTGAGTTTTTTTCGATTGATGATAACCTTATATATATAACGTAAAATTTAATTAAGTACTTGTAATTAACAATTTATTTTATTAATTAATGCTAATCATTAATTCATTAATTTATTTTTTACTATTTTTTGTTAATAAAATCAACAAAACCAGAAGAATCCATTGGTGTTGTCTTGAGGTATGATACGAGTTGGGGGACTTTCGACCATGGACACCCCTCTTGAAAAAATTTTGTGTGTGCTACTGTTATAAATGTATCGGAACTGCAGAATGTATTTGATAATTAATTTATCAAAACTAAATAAAGATTAAATTTAATAATTATTAAGTGTTGGAAATTGAAAAAGTATACAAAATACTTTTGTTTTCAGTGCAAAAAATTCCTCCTCCACCCCTGCCCAAAATTCAAAGAGTGGTTTATTACTAACAGTAAGTTATATTTTGGTTTCGCCACCTGGGGTGAAACTCGCAGTTGATTTGAATTCTACAACAAGGCTTCTGGTAACCTTAAATTAAAAGTTATTTTTGCAAACAATTTCAATTTAATAATTAGAAAAAGTTACTTAATACTAATGCTATTAATTAAAAATAGCTTAAAAAATACGCGTATTACTCTCTTAAAAGTTACAGATTTATTAATTATCTTGATAATTTGCACTGCATTATAATTAAGGTCGTTTTGCAGCTTTAGAGTCAATGTACATTATTATTGCATTCAATACATTGTTATTGTATGGAGGAAGGGGGGCAATATGAAAATGATGTTTGAAAATTGAGTCGCAAATATTGAAAGTTTAATACTAAAGCTCAGAAATCTGAATTTTAATACTTTTCCAGTTGAAAAAAAATGATACATCATCTATGTAAATTCGTGTGATAACGCATGCTGATAATATCCCTTCTTAATATTTAAGAATATTCAATAAGCATACAGCTTTTCACTTAAGCACATAAATCCATTTAACAATAAAAGGGATATAAGCAGAGACGTCCAACTGGGCCTGAGCCCAGGGCCTCAGTCACAATGGAGGCCTCATCTCGTTTTCGACTCAGCCTTAATAAGATCAAGATTCGAATAATATCTATGGTTAAATGTTTTTTCCGGTTGTATTCTCCGAAAAGTTGGGAATTTCGGTTTATATGTGAACTGGCTACATGTGATGACCATCTCCTCCATGTATAAGTCTACCACCTACACCATCATTACTCATTCAGTCACAAAGCGGCAGTCGGTGGAGCCGGTTCGTGAGATTGTTAATCATGCACATTTATTTGTTTCAGGTTATTGTTTGTACGGGTATTTGACAACACGTACGCTATGTACTGCCTTTTTAAGGGTCATACTTGAGGCCTAAATTTGTGCAGGACCCCAGGGCCTACTTTTTCATACGGCCTAGGGGCTCGAAAAGTCTTAAGACGTCCCTGGATATAAGGGCACATGTCCCTTTAGAAACAAATGATTTGGTACCAGTGAAGCGCATAAGGGGGTGTTCTGAGGGTCCCAAAGCCCTTGAGTTTTTTTCGATTGATGATAATCCTTTTTTATATATGTAACGTAAAATTTAATTAAATACTTGTAATGAACAATTTATTTTATTAATGCTAATTATTAATTCAATAATTTCTTTTTTACTGTTTTTGTTAACAAAATCGACAAAATCAGAAGAATCAATTGGTGTTGTCTTGAGGCATGATACGAGTTGGGGGACTTTCGACAGTGGACTCCCTTGGAAAATTTTTGTGTGCGCTACTGTTTGATACATATACATTATACAAGAAATGAAGATATTAAAATATGTTGTTATCTCTATATGTGTTACTAAAATCGGAATATGTTTATAGGGGTACATCACCGTCATATGGAAGGGGAAAAATTGTTATTAATCAAAACCTACCTATGCGTAAAAGAAGCTCTATGGTATAGAAATTAGGAGAAGAATAATCTCAAAATTTAATATTGCCACCAAAGAGAATAAACTTTCAAAAAAATAGGAAAAACTTAATTTTGGTTAGATGATTAGACTCAAAGTTATTTCTGTACAATATAAATAAACAAAAATAATGATTATTGAGTAGTGAATAGTACAATGTACCGTTGCATCATTTCATAACCCAAGCTCTCTACCCCTCACAGCTCGAAGCACCTGATCCAAGCCTTTTTCAGTCTTCTACTTTATCGTGCACTGCAATATCTACATTTTTTTAAAAAATTTAACACTAAAAAGCTGTTAAATGTACCTGATGTTTTTTGCTATAACTATTTAGAACAGAGGTTGCCAACCTTTTTGGGAAAGGTGCCACTATTTGAAACAAAATAATTGCGCGTGCCACTTCCAACTTTTCTAACAAACAAATATGGAAAAGTGAAAAAATGAAACTATAGGTTTATTATGGGATTTTTACTCAAACAGCACGTTTTTTTAAGGCTAGTCTAAGAAGTTAAATTTTAAAAATAATATAATTAATAAGACGAAAGTACAAGCTTAGGTTTTATTATTAATAAATTTTTAATAAGTTCAATCAATTAGATTAGCAATACAATAAAAATGAGCAACTTGAATCATCCAATTCAAAATAATTATAAAACGCTCGGTACTTATATTTAATGTGGCTTTTGAATTACTACTTTTCTTCACCAAGTCATCTGTATTAGGATTAGCTCTTGAAGATGTTAACAAAAATTACGTTATTATAGGTGCATATCAGGTAGTTTTGAGTGATATTAATTTTATTATGACCTTAGGAGAAAACAACTACCCGTAAAATCTGGCGCATAACACGCACTTTGAACACAAAAATTATGATCGAAATTTACAGGTGCGTTTACAAAAATGATAGCCTTAAAAATAAAAATAGACGAGAATAGAAAAATTAGACTTCTCTACATAGATCGAAATACTGTTTATTTTAAAAGAAATGACATTCTTTATGACCTTAAAGGGTTGTAGTTCTCGAAGTATACTATTTTTTTCTAATGCTTTGAATAATACCTCGAATGGCTTCAAAACACAAGAGCATTGCGCCCGTACATTTCCGATTTCTTCGAAAAGAAAGGGTTATACGGCGAATATTCCTACAAATTTAAAATTGGAGCTTGGTAGTGTAGGTGTGCGATATACGCCGGATTTTACGTATGCACAAGCATATATTGATCCAAATTTTGAGATTTTTGTCTGAGACAACCCCATTTCCATAAAATTGTAAAAAATGGTTAATATTTCACTTTTTAATAAAAAATGTGTGTGTGCGATTAATCTTTTTACAATTTTTATAATTTCTCAGTAAATCTTCGCGTGCCCCAATGTGGCACGCGTGCCGCAGATTGGCCACCCCTGATTTAGAAGGTGTCCGCTCATCGCAATAAATGTTGAAAAGTACTAAAAAGTACTCTTTTTTTTCTTTAATAAAAATTACTTTGACACCATAAAAAAAGCTCAAATACCGAAACTTCATTTCCCTTATGGCAGTACTTATCATAAAATTAATTAATTTTATTTTCCTCTTCATCTATATACCAGGTAACATCCGTTCTGCATAGGTAGCTTTTGGAATTTTTAATAAAAATTTTTTTTTCAACCCAACCAAATGCTCATTGAGCATTTTCTACCCAAAAAAGTATTTGGTCAACACCTAATCTTAACATTTAACTCCTTAACGCACAAATTTTTTAAAAAATTATAATATACTTTTATTTTATTTAAGAAAACACATTTTAAAACTTTGTTATGACAAAACAAAAATAAGAAATAAAAAAAATCAATAAAAATTTTAATTTTAATTTTGGAAATTGATCCACATTGCAGATATGAGCCGAATATAGCAGTCTTGCATGCCATACAAGCTTATATTCGAGTGTGAAAATTATAGTAGCATAAAATACGACCCCACTCGAATTATCTCGATTGCCCTTTGGCCTATTTAGCTCACTCGAATTAATTCGAGCGCATACGTTAAGGGGCTAATGGTTATAATCATGTCTAATTTTCTTATCTGGATAGATAAAACTTTAAAAAAATAAATAATAAATTGATGCAAAGTCCAAATATAATTTTCCCTTCACACTAAAATTTCTTCTAGCTCTAACCTTATTTTTAAAATTTTAATATTCTTAGTTTTAATTAACAAAGAATAAGATTTATGTATTAATTTTCCAAGAGAGATATACTCTTACAAGCGTATTAACATAAATGATCTCATATATCGGTCTAGTTTATGAACTTCCATCCGTTTCTGCCGCATTAAATTCCTAAATTAATGTTAATGTTTCCCCAGCATCCCCATTCCGCAATCAGGAACATGTTTCTCTTTCCCCTCTTGGGCGAAAATTTCCTGAAACAAAACTCTTAACACCCCCAACACCAGCACGCACTTGTTTCTCTTTGAGGCAAAATTGCTGAGGGACTTTTGAAAGATGGAATGCGCTTAATTAGGTTCCTAGGTGGACCACACGCGGCGAGGGGGAATATCGTTTTCACCGGTAGCCCCCTCTGCGAGGACAGACGGACAGATGCAGTACTCGGGCGTTAAAAGAGAGTATATAACCCTCACCTACAAGAAAACGAAAGTCCTTGTTGATTGCCGTTCGTGAGTGTAGAGTTTGTGCCAAGTACATGTTGAGGGGAGGAAAGGGAAAAAGAATGTTAATGAGTTTGCGGCGGATGCTTCTCTGGATAATGACCCCGAGCGTTAATTTTAAAATATCTTTTTTGAAAGAAAATTTCAAAATATTTCGCTACACTTCGTGCATAAATATTAAGTTGGTTAAGTTGAGACGGGTGTTTATGTTTAGGGTAATATTTTTTGTTTCTTAGTGTTAAATTGTTACTTTTCATAGATTTTTTGCATCTTGAGAGAGTTTCTAAATTTGTGGCTTTTAAGAAATACAGAACAGCGGTGCTATGATAAATTTAGGATGTCGCAATTAAAAAATTTCGGGTGCTATTTTAAATATTTACAGAGAAAATAATGGCAAATTTTCACTTGATATAAGAGATCAATAAATTTATTGAAAGACCTATTCAATAAAAATATTAAAATCTGATTTACTAATTTTGATATTGATGCATTATTAGAAAAATTCTGTTATTTTTTTTTTAGATTTTTAATTAAGTTTCCTCTTTTTACCAATGAAAACAATGTAAAATAACTAGCCGTTACTCGCCCACTTTGCTGGACTATCCGAAAATCAAGAACACAAAACCAATATATGAAGAAAAGTCAATTGACCAAAATGGAAAATATTATACATACACTCAAGCGTTCATGGTTATATCAAGGAGCCTACCATTGCATGTCGACTAAACAGTGCAAACCAACGCCAACTTGATTTAATTTCTGATTGGATTGTTATTTCAATTATTAATAAATCAACCTCTTCCACTTAAGGTTCGGAATGTATATTTAACGCGCAAAATAATTTAGGCTATGGCCATTAAAGTAAATAGGATCGGAATTTTAGTTGGGTGACTTTTATTGAGAAAATATTAGCTAATGAACGTCATATGCAAATATGCAAGGCAGGAAAACTACGTTTAAAGGATAAGTAGAGAATCTTGGTTAAGTTATGATTTAATTTATTTTTATTAACTCTAAGCCCAGTGCTGAATGGTAGCGTATCGAGCTTCCATGCCAGAGGTCCAGAGTTCAAATCCCGGGCTGGGCAAGGTCGACTCAGCCTTTCCCTTCAGTGGGTCGATAAATGAGTACTAGGCTTGTGCTGGGAATTACACTGGGGGTTTCGCATCAGACTGACCAATTGGCCGGAGCATCTATTCATGCACCTCAGCGCTCAAGGTCACGTATACTGAGATGGGCACAGTAGGCCTTGGCCCTCATAGGCTATTGCGCCACTAAGTTTGGTTTAGTTAGTTTTATTATCTCAGTATTTGATGACAATCTTTAATAAATCCTTCAGTGTATCCATTAGGTTAGGTTGTGACGGATCTAGACGAGACCTTCTGAAAAATCCTCTTGGGGAAAATTTGGGGCTAGATTTCGCGTTAATTCACAGCCATCCCTCAAGAAGAAACCTTGATATGTAGATTAGTTTGACTATATAAAGTCAAAAGGTTTTGTAAATGTAAGATAGAGGGAGCAGGGGAACTGTTGTGGTGATACGTAGGTGAGATTTATTTCATTATCATAATGTGAGTTAAGGAAGGAGTTTGCTACTATAATAAATTAGTGGATTGAGAATTAATAATCCAAGATAGAGTATATTAGATTAAATTAAGCAGATCACTAGCGCTTGTTTACTTATTGTATATTGCTCTCTTTATATCACTCCTAGAGGCTTGTAGTTTCAGTTGTGGTTGATTAGTGTGATTGAAAAGTAATAAAATAATTATTATGGAAATTTCTGATGATGCTTTGTTCTCCCCCCCCCCCTCCTCCACACTCTTAGGTAAGCAGGACATTGAAGGAGCGGCTTCAAATACAACGCGCTCACAAGGTCTATATGAAATACCTTATATTTCAATTTTTCTGAAAGCTTCAAAATTCTGATACTCTGTACAAAAAAAAAATCAACAGATATTTTAGGTGAATACTTTGCACCCATAAAAGTTTTAAGACGAAGTGTTTTCTCAGAGTATTGTATTGTCGTTTCGGAGGCTGTCATAACGACAGAAGTGTATATAATAAATCTAAAATCATTTAGTACCTATTTCTTCTCGAAGTAATATAATATACACCGCATTTTATGCTTTGTAAATGATAGACTGAACAACAAGTTCGATTACTTATCAGGCAATAAGTCATATTTGCTGTTCACGTTTCGGATTTAAAATGAAATTTATGTCTTTCAACGATTGTTTTGATTTTGAAAGGGTGCTTTTATCTTATTCGCGTTATTTTTCTACAGAAGAAAACAATCTCCGCTTTCAAAGAATTATTTTTTTAATATATATTTCTACTAAATTCTTTAAAGTAACACGTGTTTTGTGGTTTTCAGAGTTGCAAACAATATACACTGGTGTGCAAAAATTAAGGACGAGGCGGTTTTTTCAATATAACTTTGTACAAAAGCATTCCAAATCAACACATTTAATACCGTAAGATCCCCAATACGTAAGGACATGAGTAATGTAAGCAACACTTACTAAAAGAGAAATCAGAGGGATAAAAAGAAGCTTTATTGAAAAAGTAGCATGGAGCGCAATGCGACTGAAGGCCGAAACGTCCCTGTGATGGGAGTAGGTAAGAAAAGCCGGTTCTGCGGTAAAGGCGCAGGCACAGGCGCAGGCACAGGCACAGGCACAGGCGCAGGCGCAGAGTTGAGTTGTTTTCCTCCTGTGGAGGCGCAGGCGCGGAGTTGTTTCCCTTCTGTGGATGCTGCGTGGAGTTGAGTTGTTTCCCTCCTGCTATGGTTTTGGTTTTCGAGTTGATGGGGGAGTTGAGTTGTTTTCACCTGCTGTTGAGTTGTTTCCCTCCTGCTGCTAAGTTGAGTTTTTTTTTAAATGTGTAAAAAAAGTTTATTGAAATGTTTAAAGTGCTCATGGCGCCACCTATTGGTTAAACTATACACTAATTATTAGATTTTAAAATGATTGAAAAAATAACGCTCAAATAAAAAAAATAATAATAAATCCAGATTCAAACTCACAGCCCCAGAACAAAATGTCTCCATAGGACAATAGTTTTTCAGTTACGCTAACCATTGTCCTATGAAGGCATGCAGACCTGAAGAAAACTTAGGTTTATAATCTCATGAATTTAATTTTGCAGGCGAAGCAGATGGCGACATTTTCTTAATTAAAATGAAATAAAAAAAAATATTTCACTTATATTATTTTAATAATTTGTAAATTTTAATGCGGTATAATGATTACACATACACAGTAAAAATGTGACGTAGAATACTCGTAATCAGCGTGTGAACGGTTTACGATTGAACTTGTCTTAGCTTGTCTGATCTTGATTCTACAAGACGGCGACTGAATTCTACGTCAGAAATTATCTCAATGCTTAGAGCGGATGGATACATTGCTTTCAACCACTCAGCGAACTCCGTTCAAGTGTAATTCGGTCAATATGCTTTAGACCCTTGTCACATCTTAGGTTCAAGATTCATTTCGTTTGTCAGTACTGCGACGGACTGTATTCGAAAAGGAAAAAAAAAATTGACAATGTCTGAAACACATAGCGAACAACGAAAGCTTGGAAAGGTCGTGGAATCTTCTGCAAATAAGAAAGCAAGAAGAGAAGTTTCAAAAGTAAGTAACAAAATTAAATAAATTTGATATGTAATGTTTATAATGTTTTTTACACTTTTCTAATCCTCATTAATTTTGGTATATTATTTTCAGAAGTATGGAAAATTTACCGAGGATTGCATACCAGATGGAGTATTTCCAATTGGAGATGATGTTTTTGTCTTTGCAAGCATCTATTATGATTCCGTATCAGTACACATAAGGCGTTTCAAGAAGTATGGAAAAACCTACTACCCAACTCCTGAGGGAATAACATTAGACCCACAGTGGATCGAATATATCATGCGTAAAAAGAAAGTACCGGAATCACTGGAGGAATTACCGAGTGGACTTTTCCCTCCTGAACGGCACATTCAAATAACAAGTGAGAACTTCACTAATTTTACTTTTAAGCGCATTAAATACGGTCCGAATAAAGAGCCTACTTTTAAAGAAATCAGCATATCCCGAGAGCAGTGGGCTGAAATGATTGAAAAATATGGTGCTATTGAAAATGCCGTTATAGACAATGTATTTCTGTGTATGGACTTTTTAACTGCATATAAAACCTTCTGTGAAGGTCCCATAGAAAACGCATTACCTTTTTCTTTGGACGTTAGTCTGGGTCAACGATACTTGACGCAAATTTTGAAAAAATCTATTTGTAGCCTCCTGAACGAAAAAGGACTGAATCAACCTCAGAAACTCGCTGAGGAGTTATGGGGGAACCGAGAAGAAACATTTAATTCACATGTTTTGTCACTGGAAGCTAATGAGATAGCTGATTATTTTTATAATAATCTTTTTGAAAATGTACACTTTTTACTGTTAAAACCTGTAAATTATGTAACTGAAAATTTTTTGGAAAATCTTCGCTTAGATATTATTTTAAGAGAAGTAAGAGATATGTTATGTCCATCTGATTGTTTTGAATATTATGAGGATTTTGTTTAAAAAATATTGCATACTGACTTTATAAGTTTTACACAGTATTTTGTTCCTATAAATCTGAATAAAATGTTTTTTTTTTATGCTTGATTTGAGTTAATATCATTTTTGTTGTTTGTTAGTTTAATATTTGTGTTGAAATAAGTTTCACGTTTAAAAAACAAATAAGAGTATTTTGTATAAAAGTAAGGAAAATTTATGCTCATGCTTTTAAACATAATCCCTTTGCCTTTCCCAAAAAGTATAAATTGCATAACTATTCATTGTAATAGTCATTCAATCAAGTTCTGTTCGTCGGTAACAATGTATCAAGATTTAGCAGCGTTTTACGAAAATCCCGAAGTTCCAAGTAGCTTCGGAGGTGTGGAGGCATTACATCGCTCTTTAAAAGGGAAATATAGTAAAAAAGATGTAAAGCATTGGTTATCACAGAAAGATGCTTACACTCTTCATAAACCTGTTCGGCATAAGTTTCAGCGGAATCGAGTATTTGTAAGTGATATTGATCGTCAGTTTCAAGTGGATTTAGTCGATATGCAATCTTTAGCAGAATTTAATAAGGGTTATAAGTATTTGTTAACTTGCATTGATTTATTTTCAAAATTTGCATGGGCAATTCCTCTGAAAGATAAATTTGGAAAAAGTGTAAAGTCTGCGCTAGAAATTATTTTTAAAGAAAGGAAGCCTAAAGTGTTGCAAACAGATGCCGGTAAGGAGTTTTTAAATAAAGTAGTTCAAAATTATTTGAAAAATATGAGTGTAAAATTTTTTTCTACAAATAACGAAACTAAAGCTAGCGTAGTTGAAAGGTTTAATCGGACGTTAAAAACAAAAATGTGGAAATATTTCACTGAATTTAATACTAAAAATTACATTGACGTCATTGATAAATTAATGCACAGTTATAATCACTCGTATCACCGTTCAATTAAAATGGAGCCTGCTTCTGTAAGTAGGCATAACAGGAAGCAAGTATTAAATAATTTATATGGTGATCTAAGAAATGAGAAACCTAAAGCCCCTAAATTTAAAATTGGCGATGTTGTGCGCATTAATAAGCAAAAACTTCTCTTTGAAAAAGGATATGAACAAAACTGGAGTCGAGAACTTTTCGCAGTTTATGAAATCGTGCAAAGAATTCCGATCGTTTATAGATTAAGAGATTTACAAGGTGAAGAGATTAAAGGTACTTATTATGAAGCAGAATTACAAAAAGTTGTCGACTCTGGTTTCTATCCTGTAGAGAACGTCATCAAACAAAGAAAAAGACGAGGAATCACTGAATATTTTGTTAAATTTTTAGGTTATCCTGAAAAGTTTAATGATTGGGTGACTGATATTCAAAAAGTATAAATAGTTAAATTTTTTTCTTACGGACTCATTTTCAAAATGTCTTTCTACGTAACATTACCTTCTGATAGCTCTATGCATTTCTTTCCAGAAAACAAAATATCTCATTTCAAAACTCAGTTACCCTCCCCCGTTTATTTAAATGGTGAATGGGAAGTGGGATTGTCTGAAATCATCTACCCTCATTCTTGGCTTAACGTAAATGAAACTAACAATTATTTTCGATACAAAGTGGGTGACGGTAATATTTCTTCAACCGTTAAGCAAACAATTGATGTGGGGTGTTATGAAACAATGTTTGATATTATATCAGCCATACAGCTTGCTTTACCAAAAAATCCTAGTCGGTTCACAATAACTTACAATAAAGCATCGAAACGGGTGAAAATGAATGCGATTCGAGGTAGCAGTCTTCATTTAGAGAACTTAGGAGAATTGTTAGGGTTCAAACGCAATGCAATCATAACGGGTAATATGAAAAGCGAATTCGTTGCTGATGCATGGTCTAATTTTTCGGTTTTTTACGTTTACTCGGATCTAATTTCACCTCAAATTGTGGGAGATACACAAGCTCCTTTATTACGAATCGTTCGAACTAAAGGTGAAGACGGGGAAACGATTAGTCAATATTATGATAGACCTCAATACTTACCTTTAGTGAGACACTCGTTTCAGACGATTCAAGCTGAACTGAGACTCAATTCAGGTGATTTTGTTCCCTTTGAAAGAGGTAAAGTGATCATAGTGCTTCATTTTCGCATGAGACAAATACTATAAATAAAGCAGTGCTTTTCTCATACCCTCATTTGAAGATAAAAGCGCCAAGATGAGCTTACCATACGTTTGCTGTACTAAAAGATTTGAGGACCATTATGCAGGTCAGATCGGCTCGGGTCTGACTCATTACAAGGGCATTAGTTTTCAAAAGGGTTATGGAATCGGAGGAATATTTCGCCGATTGTTTAGAGCGGCCTTACCTTTTTTAGTAAAAGGAGGTAAAACTATTGGAAAAGAAGTATTAAGGACAGGGAGTCGTGTTGCCTCTGATGTATTGTCAGGAGAAAAATTTAAAGAAGCCGTAAAAACAAGAAGCAGAGAAAGTGGGAAAAAATTAGCTCAGAAAGCTATTGATAGAGTTCAATCTATGGTGGGGAAAGGACAGTATAAAAGAAAGTGTAAGAAACAGAAAAAATTCATTTCATCCAAAGCACGTAAAGTGAGTGTACGCGATATTTTCGATTCGTAAAAATGGCATTTATTCTCAAAGATTCTCCTGAATGTGTTAAATCTGAATTGGAACTTTTCAACTTACCCGGTACTCAAACAGTTATTCAAGATGGGCAGTGGAAACAATTTCACCCTCTTTCTAACGTTTTCGATAACGCACCTGTAGAATTTCACATTTCTGGAAGTGCAGAAGATTACATAGATCTCAGTCAAACACAATTATATGTAAAAGCGAAAATAGTAAAAGTGGACAATACACCTATTACTAAAGATGATACTATAGGACCTGTGAATTTATTTCTACATTCATTATTTTCTCAAGTAGATGTATCCTTAAATGATCGCGTGGTTTCCAATTCCAGTAATACATATCCCTACCGATCTTATATTGAAACTCTCTTAAACCATGGATACGACAGCAAAACTTCCCAATTAACGGCTGAACTATTTTACAAGGATTCTGATGATGGTCTCAAGAAAAGAACTGAATTTTTTAAAGAAAGTGCAACTGTAGACATGATTGGTTGCATACATTCAGATTTATTTCATCAAGATCGTCTTTTACTCAATTTAGTGGATTTAAAAATAAAATTAATACGAAGCAAACCCGAATTTTGTTTGCAAGGATCTGTAGGATTTAAAGTTGTTTTGGATCATGTTTCTTTATTCATACGAAAAGTTCGCGTGAATCCTGGAGTTATTCTTGGTCATGCGAAAGCGCTGGAAAAAACAAGTGCAAAATATCCCATTAACCGAGTTCTGTGCAAAGTGTATTCGA
This sequence comes from Trichonephila clavata, assembly GCA_019973975.1. NCBI lineage: Eukaryota > Metazoa > Arthropoda > Arachnida > Araneae > Nephilidae > Trichonephila > Trichonephila clavata. The sequence goes on from BMAO01021284.1 coordinate 50,964, forward strand.
TTCCTAAAGGAAGCATGTCTTTTATTCAAGATAACATATTTTCAGGCCAAATGCCGAAAAAAGTTTTTGTAGGATGTGTTGATAATGAAGCTTTTCACGGCGCATTTTCAAAATCTCCCTATGAGTTTAAACATTTTAATTTAAATTTTGTTGGAGTGTATGTGGATGGACAACCGGTGCCTCACAATCCATTAGAACTCGATTTTTCTAAAGATCAATACATACGTGCCTATCAAACTCTATTCGTTGGGACAGATCGAATGGGTCAAGACAGAGGTATATTTATTTCTAGAAAAGAATATAAAGATTCAAATACATTATTTGGATTTAACCTCTCACCAGATTTATGTTCCTCAGGAGAACATTTAAGTTTGATAAAACATAGCAATTTGCGATTAGAACTAAAATTCAGCAAATCTTTAGAACAAACCGTATGTGTTATCGTTTTCGCCGAGTTTGAAAATTTAATCGAAATAAACAAATCGAGAAATATCTTGTATGATTTCGGAAATTAAAGAATGGATGGAATGCAACTGTTTACAGTCTTATCTCAAGAGAAGGCCACGTCCCCCTATTTCCAAGGTGTTTATTCTAGAGATACAATCCCTCCTCTGCAAGAAAACATGTGTGCTATTGTAAATTCTGATGACTCATCGCAGCCTGGAACCCACTGGTTAGCATTATTTGTGAATGATAAAAGAGAATTAGAATTTTATGACTCGTTTGGACAACCTCCTGCATTCTATAACATTAGTACTACTACCTATTTAGATGTATTATGGAATTCCAAAGTGTTTCAATCACCAACATCCAATGTTTGTGGACAATACTGTATTTACTTTTTATTCAAACGCAGCCAAGGCTATTCTATGCATTATATTTTAAATCAATTGTATATAAATGATTTTATTATGTATCAATTTGTAAAGAAGCGATATGGTGTAAGATTTGTGTTTAGAAAATAAAAAAATAAAAAAAAAATGGAATGAAACTAAATATTTGTGTCTTTTATTTTTTTTCTATTATATTCTTTTATTTTTCCCTAAAAAATTACTATTTTTTTTCTATGATAAATTTTTTTTTCTCAAAAAAAAAATTAATATAATTTTTATAATAATTTTCCCCTTAAAAAATTCATATTTTTTTCTATGATAAAATATTTTTGTTCCCTAAAAAAATTAATATTTTTTTTCTATGATAAATTTCTTTTTCTCAAAAAATTAATATAATTTTATTTAATTATCATCTATTTGAAACTTTTAAATTTTATTAAATAAGTATATTTTCACCTGCAAAAGAAAACTGTTCAAATCATAAAGAGACATTTTTTTTAAATCAAATGATTATCATTTATTTCAAAGTTTCAACCATGCATTTCTGCGAGCATACATTATTGGTTTTTTGATAATTTTGTTATTCTTATACAATTTTTTATTTACATCTAGATGTTTCGGTAAATTTACATCATTCAAAGCACTTAAAAATACATATCTTCCTTCAGGTGCCGATTTTCGGTTCCGTAGAAAATCATTTACGAGGAATACAATATTACTTCCTGGAATAACAGTATTTTTGTAAATAATTTCACCATCAGAATTCCAACTGAAAGATTCTTGAAGCTTTAAAAACTGGAAAATATCTTTTGCTTTTTCTTTATACCTAGGTGGAACAATTCTAAAAATTTTATCCTCTAACACTCCTTTTTCTGTCTTCACATTCTGCCCTTTCTCTGTCTTCACTATTGAACCTTTTAGATTTTCGTTTAATGATTCCATTTCTTGATTTTCCGATACAGATGTTTCAGTTGGAATTGATTCGGACTCTTTTCGATTTTCAACAGAAAAATGTGTATATTTTTGTAAAACTTGTAGATAGAGTATTGCTTTTTCTTCTTCAGTTAAATCCTTATTATGGAGAATGTTTTTCATACGTTGATCAAGTTCCGATAAGTGTTCCGCTACTTGAGCTCTTTCTTCGGGTACCAGTACAAATTTTTTGCTAAATTCCATTTTGAATTAAAGAGCTGATAACGGAAATAGCTGCTGGTAATAAAATAGATAGGAATCCTTCTCCTTTTTGAATTAAAATTTTCTTTTTCTCGTAAAGAGGTGTTTTTTTGTTAGAAAGCTTTCTTAAGCTTTCTTTATAGGGAGATAAGCGATTTTTTTTAATTTTAGTCAACGATATGTTACCACATAAAACATTCAGCACGCACTCACACAAAGTTTTTATTTCTTTCTTTGAACACTTTTTCAAAATAGATTTTGAGTTTTTTGTTTTAGAAATTAATTTTAAGAGCTCTAAAGTTTGTTCAGAACACACTGGCATCTTGCGAACTAATGAATATTCATCTAACAATTTGAATCTATTTATTTGTTTCAAAGTAATGGGTTATCGAGGTTGATATACATAAAAAACATCTCCAGGAAACATACCTGTGCGCACACGCAAGGATTCATCAGTTTCAGGTTTTAAATCAATAAGTAAGTATCCGTACGGCTTTGATGTGGTATCTGTGTAACATTCTTGAAAAAATTTCACTTTACGAGGATATAATTGGCGCCCTAAATGTGTAATTTGGGATTGATCTCTTCGATTCTTAAATAATACAAGATAATGAGCGTTTAAGGAAATTTCTCTAATTTCTTTCCCTTTATGAAAAATATTCTGTACCACAAAAATTATACTCAAATTTCTGTGATGTGAATATTTTACAAATAATTTTGTTAATTGGGGATCATTCCCTAACTCGCCCATAAGATCATCTATAACAATTAACGCATCCGAATACTGGTGCACATTAGATGGAATACCTTCATGAAAGGAAATATTCGACATTTCTTCATATAC
>BMAO01021285.1:0-13737 GCA_019973975.1 Trichonephila clavata
ATTCTTCCTTTAGAGAGGACCATGGAAGAAATCATTTCTCTGTATCTAACCTTTCAAACCTTTTGTCACATGCTCTAGGAACTATGAGACGTTTTGAGGAAACCATTTCCAAACACACACACTTAGATGAATCCATCTTAAAAATTTAAAATCATCAACACGCGTTTCAGGTACTTTATGTAAAGACAAAAGTTTTGTAAAAAAATTTATGTAACTTTAATATATTAACTCTAATAATTGTGATTTAAGTGTCACCCTACTTACGCATTATATTTGAACTAAGAATTATGCTTGTGCAGTTTTTAAACCGTGTTAAATTAAGGACTATTGAAATTATCTGCAGTCTTTTCATATTCTGCGTTTAATTTGCTTTCATATTTTATTTCTAAACACTCTCATTGAAAAAAAACTTCCCCTTAAATACATCGTTCTGAATGTCATCAAAATGTTTTATAACTGTGTTGAGAAATTCGCATATTTTGTATGAATCTGCAAACTAAAATTAAGGAACTTGTGTTCTTGCTTTAATATAGATTTAACATCGAATCTGTTGATATGTCAATAATTTGTTCCCTCTTCTTCATTATCGGTGTACTTATCCAATAAAGAAAAAAAAGGTGCATTTTCCATTAGAAAACTATTTAGCTGCGCAAAAACATTGTACTAACGAGTATAAATCATTTCGTTCGATCCGGTATAGGAAACAATAGAACATTAGCAATCCAGTAGGTAATACTCATAAAGAAAAAAATAACGTTTAATACACTTTTATTATAGCATAGTAAAAAAGTTTATAAAAAGAATTACAAAGAAAAGTTACTATAAATAAGAAATTTCAGTTTTAATGACTCTGATGAGCTTTTTAAAACTTGTAGTTATACAAACTTAATCGAAAATGTTTTGCAAATACATTTATTATCTCCTTTAATTGTGACTTTGAAACCCCAGAGTTCTTAGGAACACAGTCTGACGATCATTGCTATATATATATAAGTGGTCTTTAAACTTTTTCAATCCAAGAAACCCCTAGAATTTGAAGGTGTTTTCGTAGAACCCCTAGAATAGAAAGTATTTTCGAGTGGAACGCCATTCCATATACATACTTCGAAGAATATATCTCAAAATAATGTTTAAAGTAGATCCACGTGTTATTGGCCTCTATGTAAAGGCAATTAAAAAAGGTATTGCATTTATTAGAAATTCTAAATCACTGTTTTAAACATAATATATTCATTAATAATATAATTTGTGATTCAAGTGTCACCTATCCATGCATTACATTTAGTAACTGGGATATGTGCTTGCTTTTATTTTACACAAACTGTTGGAAGACTAGGTCGATTGAGATTAATTGCAACCGCATTATATAGTTTGAGTTTTAATTTTTTTTATACTTTCTTTTTGTAGCCACTTATGTGAAAAATATATTTTACTTAAACACAATGTTCTGAATAGCATTAAAATGTTTTGTAGCTGTGTGAGAAATTCCGTGTATTTTGCATGAATTTGCAACCTAAAATTTAGAAGCTGTATTTGCTTAAATTAAGATTTTAACATCGAATCTGTTCATAATTGTTGTCCTCTCCATTATAGGTCTTTTCCCCCCCACCAATGCAAAAAAGTACATTTCCACTAGCAAACTCACTAGTTTTTGCAAGACATTGTGCTAACTAACGAGTATAAAATTATTTTGTGGAACCGAAAAAGTAAACAATAGAAAATTCATTATATTAGTAGGAAGTATATACGTAAAGATAAAACGCGATTTAATATTATTTTATAAAAGTTTAAGAAGTGTTGCATCTACAGTAGTTTGGTGCTATAGTTAGCAATACGCGATATACTTTTTCCAAGTATTAACCTCTATATCTCTGATCTTAAATAAATCGATTTCTCTTCGATGGCTTTGTATGTAGCTAATTTCTGTATTGTATTTTCGTTTGTTTAAACCTTTTTAGCTATCATTGCTTTGTGTGTGTTCAAAGAGACCATTATTTTCACTAACGACATTAGTGTCATAATCATCTTCGATAACTGTCCCGAATTCTTCTGAATTTAGATAAAGTTTGTGGGTAAAAAATTTTAATAAAATTTACTATAAATTTGATCAAATTTGAACTAATATTTTTTCTTCTTTTTCATTTTTTTTATAAAAATCGTGGAAATGTAAATACAATGTAAATACGAACTCTTCAATTAAAAAAAATATCGAAAAAATTCCCATTTATTCACAAATACGAAAATCAAGATACACCTGCGCGTGCAAAATCGCTCTGAGCAGTAATAGAATAGTTTTAGCCCTCCTCCTAGGATAATTCACATATTTTATCACTTCTCTGTTGTACGATGCAACTTTATATTCACTGTCTAATTAATTTCAGCCCGTTAGGATGACATAAAAACAAAACAGTACACTATTTTGCTAGTTCGGCGATCCTGAACATATAGTGGAGACAATTTTTAAAAAATTCTAGTAAATACCGAAAACCAGCATTTAAGTTTGTGAATACCGGTATTACAAAATTGTACAAATGGCTCAAAATACCGGTATTCGGTATCGCAGTATTGCCAATTCCTAGTATTCGGATTTACTAGTACTTCTCGATTTTTTTTAATTGTCACTTGCAAAACCCCCAGGTAAGCTTTGTGGAAGCACAGTTTGAAGACCACTGTGCTTTATATCAGGCTTCTTAAACTGTGGTCGCGACCCCAGTCGCGAGACTACTGAAAGGGGTCGCAAAGATCTGATACTTTTCAATCATTATAAAAAATTTTAAAATTAGTATACACACTACGTACAAATATAAATACATTAAAAATCATACAAAATACTATTGTAGTTTATTATAACTATTTTTTGAAAAAAGTGGAATGCAAAACTGTTATGTAGGGCCTGTAGTGTTTCCTCCCTTACCAGGAGCGCACTGTGTCCCCCCTACGTAAGAATGTGTTGTTCGTTTTGAAATAGATAGCTTCTCGGCACCGGCGCGTTAGGGCGGTGGCCAGAATAGAGAAATTTCCCGCTGGGTAGTTACAATTTGCGTTTAATATTTCTTTTTATGTGTTTACTGTAAATAAAATGCTGTCCTCAAGACGACCTCTGTTGCAAGAAACCTCTACAACATCATACCCAACACAAAACGACATCACACTGTCGCATTAACGACAGGATCGAAACCTGAGTGAAGCAAACATCAAAAGGAACTACGAGTAGGCAATCTTTTGTTTTGTTTGAGCGAGTTCAGCAACTGTTATTTACAAAATTTTGGGGTTAATTCATTTAGTATAATTCCTTTCAATCATGTTTCGTGAGCGAGAAAGGAAGAATTAACATTAATTGCTGATGAATTAGGCGAGAATAATAAATAGAGAAATGAAAGTGTTGGATTTAAAAAATTTAATTTTAAATAGCGACAAATACAAAACCGATAAAGTGTTTATCGATGACTATTTGGACTCGATTATCGCGGATAGAAAGTCGAAAGAAGAACAAGAGCGTTTAACGGAACAATCGAAACTTGAGTTTGAAAAAATAAAACTCGAACAAATTAAATTAGAAATAGAACTCGTAAAATAAATTTAGAAAGGGCTAAAGTGGATAGTCAAAGGGATAGCAATGATTTGCAGCGAATAAATCCCGAAACAATCAAACTTCGCTAGAAAATTTCATTCAAAGTGTGCGCAACATTATCTCTTCCGATTCCTAAAAAACAAGAGGGATGGAATTTATTTTTCTCTTTAGAGCGTTCTTTTAAAACCAAAAATGTGCCGGATGAATTTAAGGGAGAGATTCTTTAAATTTGCTAGGTGAAAAAGCCGAAAATATTTTAGTTTATGTAAAAGACGAAGAACTAAACGATTACGATAAGTTAAAAAGTTTAGTTTTAAGAGAATTTGTGCCAACGCCTTTAATTTGTTTGCAAAATTTTCAAAAAGCGAAACGAATGCAAAATGAAACGCATGTTCAGTTTGCATCTCGTTTATTAACCAATTGGATCAATACTGTCATTGAGAAATGTCAATGATTTAATTCTTTAAAAGAGTTAATTGTTAGCGATAAATTATATCAAACGCTAGATGATGAACTGCCGTTCATATAAATATCAAGCAGGGCAAGTTGGTTAAACCATTCAAATGGAAAAGAGTGTGACATGCTTTATGCTTGTAAAGGAAGAACTTTTTCCGAGTTTTCACATAAAGCATGTCATAATCAAAAATAGCTTGCGAAATGATTTTAAATATATCCCTCCTCACTCGAGACGAGACAGAACAAATCTTAATTCGAAAGAAAAAAAATTTTAAACTCAAACAAAGTAAATAAAAAAATAGAATGTTACATTTGCGGTGAGAATCATTTAGCTCGAGATTGTAATAAAAAATATTCTAAATTAAAAAATGAGAAAAAAGAGACTTCTCAAGTACAATATTTACAACCGAAAGTTGACCTTGAACCTTTAAAATATGTTATGTGACGTTTCCCCATCGCTAAATGATTATGCATGGGGTGGTTTTGCAATAATATGTCACATCTCGTTAGGTTTATTAGAAAACCTTTATTTTAGGGTTCACACAGCTGAGAAGACATCACAGGAAAGTACACAAAATACACTTAACACTTAATTGACAGACGAGCACAATGAAAAAGAGGAAGAACTACTACATGTTGTATTGGCTACGAACTACATAGTACTAACTAATAAGTTATAAAGTTCACGCGGCGCCGCAGGTGGCGCTAGCAGTTCAGTCAAAGTTATGGGAACTGTTACAGTCTCCCCCTCTGGCCCTGACGCCGCCTCGGCGAAGGTCCAGGAATTGTCTTTCTTGGCCTGCCTCTTTTACGAAGAGGTTTAGAGGCTTAGATGATGGATCTTGATGAGGACGTAAAGCTGAGGTGTGATAGACTCCAATAGAACATCGGGATCTTCAGGATTTGCCACTTCAAATGTGGTTGGAGATCGTTGGCTCAGAATAACATAGGGACCATCTCTGCGTGGCATAAACTTTGACGTTCGTTGTCGGCAGAACTGCTCAAAGGATGTTTGTTAACCCAAATACTATCACCTATGTTGAATTTATGGCTTGGCATACGACTTTTGTCTGCGTATTTCTTACGATAATCTTGTTTCGATTCCACACGTTCCTTTATTTGTTTCGTCAGGGTGGCGAATCTTTTTAGATATGGAGTAATCTCCGATACAAAGTTATCATTCTGGATCACACTTCTGATGTCATGGTTTATGTCATCAGTGGTCCGAAGTTCTCGACCGAACTGAAGAAAAGCTGCAGTTTGATTGGTGGTTTCGCTTTATGGGTATTCATTGCAAAGCGAATAGATGGGAGTTTATCGGCCCATTGTGTGTGATCATCTCCAACTAAGATTGCAAGTCGAGGCTTTAAATCTCTATTTTTCCTTTCCACTGGATTGGCTTGTGGATGGTAAACTGGAGTGAACACTTGATTTATATCCAGCAGATAACACACTTGCTGCATGACTGCACTGACAAACTGTGCTCCGTTGTCGCTGAGAATACGCCTGGGTAGGCCATATCGCAAGAAGACTTCTTCTAGAAGAGTGACAGCACATTCTTTTGCTGTAGCATTGGGCAGTGCAAAGAGCTCGACCCACTTTGTTGCGTAATCCTCAACAATTAGAATCCACTTTTTACCGTCAGAGGTTTCTGGTAATGGACCAAACAAGTCTATGGCGATAGTTTCAAAACGTTGACCGTACACTGGAGTCTGTAACAAACCAGATGGTTTCTGATTTGATGGCTTGAACCTGTTGCACTCATTGCAATTTTTGATATATTCCTGAATGTATTTCTCATTCCAGTGAAATAATATCTCTGAGAGATTCGATGGTACGTACCATCAACTCCATAGTGTCCAGCAGTTGGGGAGTCGTGGTATTCTTGAAGAATATTTTCCACTCATGAGAGGGGATCACTAGCTGGGCTTCTTCTGATTCGGAGTCAGGAGAGTACCGATATAAAAGTCCTTGATTCATTATGTATCCACGTCTCGTCCAATTGGCGTAGTTTTCATCTTTCACAAGGGTTTCAAAGGATTCAATTATTTTCTTAATATCTCCATCTTTCAGTTGTTCCGCTCGTATGTCTGCAGTGCTACGACTAGGCATGTCGATAGTCACGCTACACACTTCACAGAACTCTTCCTTGTGTCCACATACGGGACGGGATAATAAGTCAGCTATGACATTTGCTTTTCCTGGAATGTATTCCATTTTCAGGTTGTATGATTGGAGTTGCAGAGCCCACCTTGCTAGTCTACCTGAAGGCGATTTTAAGGTGAGAAGCCATTTTAGGGGTTGGTGATCGGATGCAACGGTAATTTCTTGGCCCTCAATGTAACCTCGAAATTTGTTAAGTGCCCAAACCACGGCGAGAGCTTCTCGTTCGGTGGTTGAGTAATTTTTCTCAGCAGCAGTTAACAACCGACTTGCATACTCTATAGGATGCTCTTCTTCGCCTTTACCTTGCAAGAGGACAGCTCCTATGGCATGATTACTAGCATCAGTGCGAAGAATGTAGGGTTTCGTGGCATCACTTTGTTTCAAAACAGGAGGACTTGTTAGAAGTTGTTTCAAAGTTTGAAAAGACTTTTCTTCTTCTTCTCCCAAGACCAGATTCTATTCTTCTTTGTAAGGTTGCTGAGAGGTCTGGCTACTTCTGAAAAATTAGGTATGAATCGTCTGAACCACGAACAGGTTTGAAGGAATGACTGCACTTGCTTTACATTCTTGGGAGGAAGCATCTTTCTGATAGCAGAAGTTTTTTCAGGATCTACTTCCACGCCTGAACTTGTGATGTAGTGTCCAAGGTATTTTACCCTATCACAAGCAAAATTACATTTACTACGATTTGCATGTAGTTTGAATAGTAAAAGTCTCTCAAATACAGCTTTGAGGTCAGTAAGATTTTTTCGAAGGTTTCGGACAGGATTATGATGTCATCAAGATAAGAAAGTATAAGAATGTCACTTAGGCCACTGCGAAATTTGTCAATAAGTCTCTGAAATGTGGCTGGGGCCGTTTTCAAACCAAAAGGCATTCGAAGGTAGCGAAAAGTTCCAAATGGACAAACAAATGCTGTTTTGTCCCTGTCAGAAACACAAACATTCACCTGGTGGTAACCTGATTGTAAATCTATAGTTGTCATAAAAGGTGTGTGCTTCGCTTCGTGAAGCAGGTCATCCATTCTAGGTAACGGATAAGAGTCGGCCACTGTCGTAGCATTGAGGCCTCTATAATCGATACAAAGCCGAATTTTCCCGTTCGGTTTTGGAACGAGCACTACAGGGGCTGCATACGGAGATTCACACTCTTCTATGATGTTCTGTTCCAAAAGTTTATCAGTTCCTGCTTAAGAACTTCTTTCTTTGCTGGAGGTAATCTATACGGAGGCACCGAAACAGGAGGGCTATTTCCGGTGTTGATACGGTGTTCCATAAAAGGAGTGGGCTCTCCCCTGGTTCAAACACAGTTTCGTACTTTTTTAGCAATGTTCCCAGTTCATTTTTCTGGTCAAGCGTTAGACATTTACCTTCATCATCACGCAGTAAGCATGTATTTTCCTCAAGGTTAGGTCTGCTTTGGACTTCTTGAATAATTGCTTCTTTAACAAAATCGTAGGTTCGATGGGGTGAGTCACTAAAGAACCAGTTGCGATGTTTCAGGTTTAAAACAATGCCAGCTTTCTGTAAAAGTCCATTCCCAAAAGTGTTCTGTTTCCTTTAGCATAAGGCAAAATTATTAATTGTGTACGGATTACACGTTCTTCAAGTCTGATAACTACACTGGTTGTGTAGACTTCCACCTCGGACTTATGGCCGTCAGCGAGGGACATAGTGATTTGAGTCTTTTGGAAATTGGCTCCTTCTTTTTGTAAAAGGAGATACAAGGTTTCGCCAGCAATTGAATGACTGGCTCCACTATCGGCGCATGCAGTGCCCCATATGCCATTTACAGCTAACTTCAGCACCGCACTTTGATTTGGAGTTAAAGAGCATGAATGCAAACTGATGTTGCCAAAAGTTGCTGAGTCCTTATTCACTGCTGGTTTGCAATTTGGACATCTGGGTTTTGTAACCCCTGGCTTACCACAACCATAACAAGATACAGATGGCCTATCTGATCTGTCATCAGTTTTCAGTTTATCACCTCTATTGAAAGATGAAGTAGGACCGGCTTGGTTGGTTTTATCAAATCTACTATCATATGAATTTCTTTTTGGAGCGTAAGGTTTAGAAGAATTTTCTTTTGAGTTGACAGTCTTTTTTACTGAAGTAGTATTTCGAATGAGAAATAAGCATCCAATCTGTCAGCTAAGTCTGAAGGTGACACCCATTCTGACCATTCATGCATGAAGTGTTCTCTTGTTTCGGAGGTACATGTCTTTTAATTTGGTCAGATATGATTAGGTCTTTTAACTGTTGAAAGTTGACAATTTTCAATTCGTTCAACCATCCTTCGAAATAACTTTTTATTTCAAAAAAGTAATCTCTCCATGTGTTCTCTTGAACTTTCTTGTGTTGCCGGAAAAGTTGTCTAAATTTTTCCGCGGAGAGTTTGAATCTCTTCAAAAGCATTTCTTTGACATGCGTATAGTCTTGCGCTTCTTCTTCGGATTCCCTAGCGATGAGTGTGGCTAAGTCACTTGGCAAGGCTCCAATTAAATATGCAACCCATTGGTTATCAGGTACTTTTAAAAATTTTAATTGTCTCTCAAATAGTTTGAGAAATATAGCCATGTCGTCTTCTTTCGAGTTAAATCTGGGAATCAGATTCTTCAATTCTAATTTAGGCTGCTCCGAGATATCAGTGTCGTTACTTTGCGGAACTCCACTCATTTTGGCTTCAAGTTGCAGTTTCAATTTCTGCAACTCAAAATCCATTTCAGCCTTTCTTCTTTCCAAGTCAGCTGCCTGTTCGGCTTTCTTTCTTTCTTCTTCTTCCGCCTGTTCGGCTTTCTTTCTTTCTTGTTCTGCTGCTTGTTCGTCGTTTTTAATTTTTTCGAGCCGTTCCTCAATTATATTCGTAAATAAATTTTTTATAGAAGCTTCTTCGTATTTTTCAGAATTTACAATCAAATGTTTTATGTCTAAAATTCGTAAATCTTCACCCACAGAGAGTCCCATTTCCCAAGCCAACTTTCTCAAATCCTCTTTTTTTCCTTTCGTGAGAAATGCCATACTTTCTGTGATAAAGTTCAGTTCGGAAAAAAAAAGTTAATGAAATGGTTTTCTTTTTGAGAAAAAAAAAAATAGTATTTTCCTAACACACTGAAGCTGAAATCAAAACACTGAAAACTTTCATTTAAGAAATATCAAAAGAAAATAAGAGTTATAAAATCAAGTTAGAACATAAAATGCATAATAAACTTGTACACACAGGTTTCCCTGAAGAAATATATTGAATTTATAAGAACCAGATAATTCTCAAATGATTACAACATTTCACAGTATATCTCAGAGAAAAAAAAGAATATATAATGAAAACACTTTTCGGTCGGATTTATATTCCAGCTGGGAAAAAATACATTACTCATCAAACCATAATAAAAGTAACAAAAAGATGGTTTTCAATCTCCTTTTCTTAGTATCAGCACAGCGGATGTTATGACTAATTCAGCGCAATTGAGTGATCATAAATTAGTGCGCGGAGAATAAATTAGCTTACTCGAGCAAAACGAAAAAAGCTTACGAAATGTTTCAGTTTAAATGAGATTACATATGCATGCAAATAAAATAACATAAGAAATACGATTACACTTGCAAAAGAATTATTCTTGACAAAATGAATTTTAAGAATTCCAATTTAGAGTATTCAGTTGAAATTCGTTTTAGTTAGAAAAGATTATTAAGAGCTCTTTTGTGATAACGGAATAATATTTCACAAAATATTAATAAAATGTTTTCACAATGGAAAACCAGACCTCTGAGCACTAATCTGCTTAGGTATACTTATACACAAGCAATTAATAAAACTTTTCAATAATTTTGTTTAAACACAATTATGCAATAATGACGTACGCTTTAGGTAAATTCAGATATGAAAATGCATTCAAATATAATGTTTCAAAGTAATTTCTTTTTAGAAATAATAATTAAGCAATGGACTGCTTGCGACACATAAAACATACAAATATGTGAATATATGTAGATAAGAAAAGTTTTTTCTATTATTTAAGTATAGTTCTAATTAAAATAAAAGAACAATTTTTCAAAACAAATATATTTTGTCACCTTGACAGTTTAAAATTTAAGAATAATTAAACTTCAAGATGAAATTTCCTTTTGATTCGAGATGAATCGTTAAAATTACAATTATGTTAACAAATAAAGAACATTTACTTTGAAAATGTTAATTACTTTCGATTCGAGATGAATCATTGAAGCACAATTCTATGTAGAACTCTTTAACATTCAAAATAAAGACAACTTTCGATTCGAGATGAATCATTGAAGTAAAATTCTATTTAGAAGATACAGAATTGTTTACTTTTAACAAATCTACTTTTGATTCGAGATGAATCATATATGAATGGTTTCAAAACAATATTGTCTTTAAGACAATAACGATTCAAGGAATCGTTAATTTTTTTTTTTTTTTGATGAATTTAATTCAATAGGATCAAGGTGATCTTAGAAATCAAAAGTGAAAATAGTACTTATCCAAATATGATATCCTTTTGCTCAGCTGGGCCTCACTGGGCGCCAGATTTGTGACGTTTCCCCATCGCTAAATGATTATGCATGGGGTGGTTTTGCAATAATAATGTCACATCTCGTTTAGGTTTATTAGAAAACCTTTATTTTTTAGGGTTCACACAGCTGAGAAGACATCACAGGAAAGTACACAAAATACACTTAACACTTAATTGACAGACGAGCACAAATGAAAAAGAGGAAGAACTACTACATGTTGTATTGGCTACGAACTACATAGTACTAACTAATAAAGTTATAAAGTTCACGCGCGCCGCAGGTGGCGCTAGCAGTTCAGTCAAAGTTATGGGAACTGTTACACAGATATCAATTTTCTTTTATTTCAAAAAAAAAAATGTTATAGTTGAAATTTGATAGAAAATTATTGTGTCATTAACACATTTTGCGATATTAATAGCTTTTACCAGATTTTTTTTACTCACTTTGCATGATTAAATTTTTTTACTTCATTATGAACTAGAATTGGCACAATTAACTGCATTTAACATAGAAATGAGAAGTAATGGATCTACACTAGGGGATTCAATATTATCTTTGATTCAAAAGTAGTTTTTTTTTAATTTCAGAATCTATTAAAATGAACATGGAAGAATAAAAAATAGAAGTATACAATAAATATTGAAGAACAAATAACTATTTTCAAAGTAATGTGCATGTTTTGAAGATTTACGAAACAGAAAAACTTGATAATTAAATTAAACAGAATTCAAGTATGATCTCCATTTATTTAAAAATGTGTTTCATAAAGTTAAAATGTGTTTTAAAATTTTAGGGTCATGCTTATCATTTGCAAATGTTGCTTGGAGCACCTAGTCCTGTCGGACTGAAAATCTCCTTTCAGGGATCTTTAGATGACTGTAAAAATTTCTACCAATGCCCATTGTAAAAAAGTTATTGAATTTAGAAAATAATAAATAATAGAAAATTACATTAAATAGCTAAAAAATTAAATTAAAATTAATAAAAAGCTCTTTTAAGAACTCAAAAAAGCATGAGAAAATGTAGTCTGAGAGTGGGCGGGGCACAGGTCATGCTTAGAAATAAAATCAGTTTTATAATTAGATACATTTCTATGGATAAACACTTTTTAAATCGGAAAGGTTATAAATTTACGACAGGAAAATCTTGTAAAAATTCTGACCACTTTTTTTAAAAAACATATGCTTTGTATTTTTAAAGACTTAAATAAAAATAAATTTAGAAATGCTCTTAGTAATTTGTAAATAATTGGCCGTATGATTTTTAACAATAGAGAAAATGCATCCCTTTTATTACTACTATTAGTTCACTCTCTCCCTATGTATACATATTTATTTATATATATTACTTAAAATTTTCAACTCCTGTTAATAAAATACTTCTATTCATCCATTCAAAGTAGGGAATCGACTTAATTTTTTCATATTATTTAAAATAATTTATTGTCACGAAATAACTGTGTGAAATTGTAGTTCTACTGTTGATAAGGTAAAAAATATTTCAATCAACCTTTTCGCTCATTTTGTACGCATTTAAATAAGGGAATTTATTTTTAATTCGGCATTCAATATAGTTATTTTAGTAAAGGAAACCATAAGATAGTATCGCATGGTTTCTTATCGAACGAGAATTCTTACATTTTAAATTTTTATCTTTTTTTTATAAGAAAACTTATTGCAAATTAGACATAGCTTGTAACATTTAGGATTTTTATTCCATCTAATTAAAAACATTGTCACAGGCAGTATGTAATTAAATTGTTGACTAGTTCAAAATCCAATTTCATTTGGTAAAAAAAAAATGAATCGCTTACTCAAATATGCATTTAGCAGTAATATATAATGAAATCCTCTTTTCATTCGGCATAAATATGGAAACGAATTGGGTCGAGTTTATACATTATATGTATAGATATGATTATACTATGGTAGGTTATACTAATTTTTGTTTGAAAATGAGTTATTTTATAATCTGATTTAGCTTTCAAGTGTGAGAAAAAATATTGTTACTAGTTAATTTTGCTCTTTTAATTTTTACACAGAATATTTAGTCATAATTTTTTTTTTTTACTAAGGCTTTTAAAAAATTTCGATTGTACTAAAAAATATCAGAGAAAACTGGATTCATTGTCAGAGTGAAGATCATGGCTTCCGGTTAATTTATCATTCGACTCTTGTGCCCTTATGAATATATAAACATATTGAATTGGTGTGTTAATAAACAAGTATTTACGATTAAACTTTAATTGATGATCCACAGAATGAGCGAAACAAATAATCGATTTAATAAAAATATAATCAATGAATATTTATTAGCACAATGTGTATAAAATTAATTAAACATTGTATTCCGTGGTGCAGAAAATTTAATATGAAAACAAGCATTTCACACACAAATCACTTTTAATAAACGCTTTTTATTCTGTATCAAATTACTTACCCTTTCGACTTACCAGTAATTACATTTTTTGAAAGATCGCCTCTAAATCACTTCTTGGTTTTATTTGAAATACTTATTCATAACCTTTTGGAATTTCAGGTCATGAGTAATCAATCGTATTATTTAAAATTAAAATTTGTTAAAAACCCGGAGCTTTCCAAAAAAAACAGTCATAAACAAGAATGTGAGCGCTTTCTGCTCGTAATCGTAATTACTTACCATACAATTACATAATTCAACTTTTATTTAAAAAAATATTGAACAAATCAATAATTTAAAAAATTTGTAGCATGTATCTAAACTTGCAATTTCGAAAAAGATGGTTATAGATAGTTTTATATCAATCCAATATACTTTCCACAAGAAGCCAGCTTACACCGTGCGAATACGTCTACGTCAACGGAGAAAATGAAATGTTTGGCATCGTATTCAAAGCAAGCGCCGATATTGGCGAGAAAATTGCTTTACTCTGTAACCCTGCAGAATGTCATCCCCCTCTTTCCTTCCCCTTTACTCATGTCATCCCCCTCCTTCCTTCCCCTTTACTCACGTAAAAAAGCTTCTCTCTATTTA
>BMAO01021286.1:0-15763 GCA_019973975.1 Trichonephila clavata
GTTATTTTTTTTGATAGAATATATATTCTAAAAAAAAAAGATACATTTTCTATAATTAAAACCATAAAATAAAGTATTGCGCTGAATTTATACCGAACTGAATTCCATTTTCTAATTTGTATTCCAATTTATGATTAAATCACATAAAGAGTTTTGCTTTAATCTTTATAACAATTTCTAAATTTTTTAAAATAATTTTATATTTTAGAAGTCTAGAGAAAATACATTTATAGAACATTAATGAGAATTTAGTATTTCTTTCTTTAGACAGTTGATTAAAAACAATAATTTTTGCACAATTATTAAAATAGTGTTTATATTCAGTAACCAATAAATTCTATAAATTTAAATGAAAATATATCAATTAATATACACCATATTTAATGTTAAATTTTTAATGAGTAAAATTTCTCAGGTATCAACAAAAAACTACATTCCATGGAAATTAAATAACTTTTACTTTCCTCTTATTTTCAGAACTATGTTTTGCTTTTCCTTCCATTTTCATTTCCATTCTTTTCTCGTTTCAGAGATTAAGATTACATCTGTACAATTATATTAAAAGAAACTATGCATTTCTTTTTTTAAAAAAAAAGAAGATAAACAGGATTTTAAAAAATGAGTCTGTACATGAAAATTAAAGTATAAGAAAAGAAAGTCGTTTTTAATCAAGATTGATCTTTTAAAACAAAAGAAAAAAATCAGATAATGTGTTTTTTCATTAAGAATGTATGAAAATACATTTCTATTTTTGGACTCACTATCTGTTTCAATTACTTGCATTGTTTCACGACAGCCTTTTCTTGCTATGTTTCCCCCCCCCCCTGTTTTTAGTAATTACTGTAAGATAAATTCCTTATCTGTCTGCTTGGTAGTATATTTTTGATAATGTATAGAAAAAGTAATTATTTTTTATGAATTATTATTTTTTTAAAATATTGTAACTTCTTAACTATTTTTTACGAAAAATATATTTTGAGGAATATAAAAAATAATATCTATCTAAAGAATTATATCTTTAAATACTGAATGAATAATAGGATATTATATTAAAAATTTGGATTTTTATTGCTGTCAGCATAATGTTATTAAGTAATTATAAAACAACCTTTACGAGTTCGGTTTAGATATGCACTTCCAATATGAAAAATGTTTTAAAAAATGTAAAGCATGTTTTTACGTGCTTTTCGAACCGAAAAAACCCATTTACAAAAAAGTTACAAAAGTTAAATTTTTATACGGTCCCTACATCCTATCACTTGTATTTAGGAAAAGATGCAGTTCACAAAATCAAAGTAAACGCAAAAAGTTTCATTTTATTACGATAAAAACTGACCGAGTTATGCCTACTTAAAGTTGAAGCAACTGAATTGCTCCGAAAAGAGGGTCGTATATAAATTGAGTTTAGAGAACTGTAATTCCCTATCTACAGAAAAAGCAAAAGAAAAACATAATAGCAATATGAAAACTTCGTAGTAAACATCATAGATTGACAATTTGTATTGCTGTATGGCAACAATAAAAATTAAATTAAAGAAATACAACTTGTACCGAAAAGATTAAAACAGATTTCTTTAACCAATAGCAGCATAATAAATACAGGATTTGCCTTTCAAATTATAGCATAATGTGGAATGATGCGCCAATCATAAATCAGGGGCTTTATTATATCAGAATGACCAAATTAACTTAAATAATGGTGAAGGCACGAGACAAGGGAATACGTCTATGGCAACTCCAGTTTTATACAAGCCTTGAACAGCACGGGCAATTGTACAGTAAAATGGATGTATTGGAGTGGGAAATTTAATGGCATAAAGTCTTGCCGCCTATCTCTTATTTCGATTACACTGCCCATAAAACAGTAAGTACCATTTCGCAGTATTCTTTTTTGTATACATCTCGTTCTCCCGTACTAGAAATCGTATTATTAGAACACGACTGTATGCAATTGCAAGCGACTACACAACAGATTTTAACGTTCGTCATGATCAGCAAAAACGCAACAAATCAGACTGAAGCCGCAGCATATAAGTCTATTTTTTTTGGAACTCCATTTAAAATGTTTTATTCGTCCAAAATATTTTATTTTTTCTATGTTTTACACGTACACAGAATAAATTTTATTTCTTAAGTACTCAATTATTGTATTATTAAAGTATGCTTTTAAATTTAAAACGATTTACAAAAAATGACGTGCAAGAGCGAAAGTTTCCTGGCAGAGTTCCAACTAATTTCACTTTGGAGAACGCCCCTTACTAGCTTCTTGAAAATTACCGAGAAAATGTATAAATATATGATTTTCAAAGTTCCATAACTCGGCCAGTTTTGATCGTAATAAAATGAAACTTTTTGTGTTTATTTTGTTTTTGTGTACTGCATCTTTTTTTAAATTTAAGTGATAGGACCTGGGGACCGTATAAAACAGTTAATTTTTGTAATTTTTTGTAAATGTGTTTTTGGATTCGAAGAGCACGTAAAAACATGCTTTACCTTCTTTAAAACATTTTTCAAATTGGAAGTGCATATCTAAACCGTACGGATCGGGAATTAGCTATTGGGTCACATTAAGGCTGGACACTCTGTATATGGTAAGCATAAGAAAAGAGATTTCGGGGGGACTATAGTAATATGATTATTCTTGTTCATAAATTCCATTTTTTAATCAGTTAATCAGCAATTAAATATTATAGAAAACGATTTATATTTTCAAACAAACGTAATGTGATAATTAAAATATTATATCTGTCAAACGATTTTTAAGATAATATAAAATTCTTCCCCCAAACGATAATTTTAATTATATTTCTTTGGAATCAAACATTTGACTGCAGACTGAAATTAAACAAAAACAGCTAGTGGAATAATGTTTTTTGTTAAAACGAGTACAAACGAATTAATAGAATATTCTTCACAACTGCTGCATAATTTTTTCATGTATGTCAGTGAACTGAAAAAGACCTTGGAGATTACCTGAAGATAGGGTGCAAGATGAATGCAAATGTATTAATCTCGGAAGAAATTCATATTTTTTGTCCTATATCTCAAGAAAAAAATATATGAATACATTATCTCCATATGATAAAATTCATGTAACTCTCAACAAAAATGATGCCTCGTATTTATAGTTCTTCTGTAGACAGTAGATATTTATCTTTTCTCATTCAATGAATGCTTCTTTTAAATTATTTTCAATACAAATAAAAATAAACTCTTAGAATTTCAAGACTTGAATCAGTTAAAAAGTTGCTTATAATAGTTTTTGATATAATGTGAATGTAGGAAAATTTTACCCTTAATCAAAGTAAGTTAAAATAGTACAGTTAACTGTTAAATTAAAAATTCTGGATTTTAGCTCTTTGATTAATAGGAAAATGAGTTATATAATTAAATCGAAAACAAATTTTTTAAATTTTGATTACACGTTTCGACAATTATGTTAAAATTTCTCCGTAATAAGAGATGATATTTATTACTATAATAATATCTGTAGTATTTTACAGTAAGATATCAGGCAAAGTCTTAACAAAGAAGAAAATATCTGAAAATATCGAGTTATAAGTATATATGAAATAAACCACATGCATATTAATTCACGGCTAACATCAAACTTCGCAGATTTCGATTCTAATTTAAAAATATTAGAAAACTATATTTTCTAATATTTGTAACCCTTTTTTAATTAAACTGAGATCTGTCAAATTTCCAACCGTCATTCGATCTTCTGATTGAACTGGGTCTAAAGACTCGAGTTCTTCAATGTCTTGCTCTTGCTCATGCCTTTCTATGAGCTCATCCATCGTCAGCTCCTGATTCGAGGAATTCAGCAGCTCTTGAACATCCTCATCACTATCCACTTCTAAATTTATTTGCCTGGCAAAATAGATAACTTCTTCAGTCACATGACTGATTTCCTCAGATTTGGGCAGGAAGCTGGGAATGAGTAATAGAGTTGAGTAGCGCTCAAGCAAAAGACGAATCGACGAAATTTGAAAATCGCGTTACTCTGGGTAGCGTAAGTCGAGGTTTTCCTGTAAACATTCGAATTATTAAAAGAATATTAATACGAGAAAATATATTCATTTACATTTTTTTAAAATCATGGTTTCCTAACGTAGACAATCACCTTTTAATTTCAGTATTTGGATGAACAAATGCATGATAATATGTATGATAAATATATATAATATGTAAATGTATGATAATGTATATAATATGTAAATGTATGATAATGTATATAATATGTAAATGTATATATGATAATGTATATAAATGTAAATGTATGATAAATGTATATAATAGATCTCACAAATGTATCAGATTTAAACTTTATGGTTACGTCTGATCGTAAATTAATCTGCATTAATCCTCCTCTTATAACCATAGGTACAAATATAACTACTTACGCGCCGAGGAATCGCAAGGTTATTGCTAAAAATAGTTATAAACTAATAGTTATAGCTTAGTTATAAACTAATGTATATAGCAAATGTGAATTGGAATTATATACACATTCACAATTTAATCCATGAGATGCAGTTTAATTGATTACATCGCATAGTTGTATATCGAGACTTAAATCTCTTTCAATTAGACAATCGAAATCGTAATGGATGATATACTACAGTGGCGTAACGTTGAATATTCGAGTCCCCCCCCCTCCCTGAAAATTCGGGGTTTTGGCTCAAACCGGATCTTACAAAGGGTAGGTACTTGACATTAGTCATGCTTTAGGCCCCCTAGAATCCATCCCCTAGAATCCCGATGCTGGAATAGTGGAGGTGTACGTTACGCCACTGATATACTATACTTCATAGTAAAAGAAGATAAGGTTTAAAGGCTCGAAAAAATAAGGTTTACACACAAGTTCTCATCTCTAAATAAGAGAGAAATTAGCCAAAACTTCATTATTTATTTCACTTATCTTTCCTAAGCAAGATAACAGAAATGTTCTCCGTAGAAATGGATGGATATACAGTGGCGTAACGGAGTATATTAGGGTCCCCTGCAAACTTAGGTTTAGGGTCCCAAGCCCAAATACATACTAAGCGTCAGTCAAGCTTTGGGCCCCCTAGAGTCCCTGGACCGCCCACAATGAGAGGGTGTACGCTACTGTGGATACACCATTGGTGTAATGGAGAATATTAGAGCCTCCCTACAAAGTCAGATTTTGGGCCCCAAGGCAGATCTTACAAAGGATTGCAAAACTATAACATAACATAGCATACCAAAGGCTTTGGGCCTCCTAGAATCCTGCCGCCCCCGCGATGCGGGGGGGGGGTATAATTACACCAACGGGATATACAGCTGGAAGGATATACTGATGGATGAATACACTGCTAGAAAGATGTACTGATGGATGGATGGATATGCTGCTGGAAAGATGTACTGAAGGATGGATGGATATGCTGCTGGAAGGATATACTGATGGATGAATACACTGCTAGAAAGATGTACTGATGGATGGATGGATATGCTGCTGGAAAGATGTACTGAAGGATGGATGGATATACTGCTGGAAGGATATACTGATGGATGAATACACTGCTAGAAAGATGTACTGATGGATGGATGGATATGCTGCTGGAAAGATGTACTGAAGGATGGATGGATATACTGCTGGAAGGATATACTGATGGATGAATACACTGCTAGAAAGATGTACTGATGGATGGATGGATATGCTGCTGGAAAGATGTACTGAAGGATTGATGGATATACTGCTGGAAGGATATACTGATGGATGAATACACTGCTAGAAAGATGTACTGGTGGATGGATATGCTGCTGGAAAGATGTACTGAAGGATGGATGGATATACTGCTGTAAGGATATACTGATGGATGAATACACTGCTAGAAAGATGTACTGATGGATGGATGGATATGCTGCTGGAAAGATGTACTGAAGGATGGATGGATATACTGCTGGAAGGATATACTGATGGATGAATACACTGATAGAAAGATGTACTGATGGATGGATGGATATGCTGCTGGAAAGATGTACTGAAGGATGGATGGATATACTGCTGTAAGGATATACTGATGGATGAATACACTGCTAGAAAGATGTACTGATGGATGGATGGATATGCTGCTGGAAAGTGTACTGAAGGATGGATGGATATACTGCTGGAAGGATATACTGATGGATGAATACACTGCTAGAAAGATGTACTGATGGATGGATGGATGGATATGCTGCTGGAAAGATGTACTGAAGGATGGATGGATATACTGCTGGAAGGATATACTGATGGATGAATACACTGCTAGAAAGATGTACTGATGGATGGATGGATATGCTGCTGGAAAGATGTACTGAAGGACGGATGGATATACAGCTGGAAGGATATACTGATGGTTGAATACACTGCTAGAAAGATGTACTGATGGATGGATGGATATGCTGCTGGAAAGATGTACTGAAGAATGGATGGATATACTGCTGGAAGGATATACTGATGGATGAATACACTGCTAGAAAGATGTACTGATGGATGGATGGATATGCTGCTGGAAAGATGTACTGAAGGATGGATGGATATACTGCTGGAAGGATGTACTGAAGGGGATGGATATGCTGGATATGCTATAAATTTATTTTGGGTTTTTGTAATTAAGTGACTGACGACAAATTATTCAAAACGTCATTGGAATTTGAATTCATTTAATTGAAGCACAAAGAAAAGATTAGAAATATTTTACATATTTTTAAAAAATTAAAATTCATTCTTTGATTGTTCAATACACTTAAACTGACATTTGGTTTAGAAAGATATTTTACTTTTTTTTAGAACGTTTCTTTTCGAGTTATAAAAAAAAAAGAAATTATTCAAAAAGATGGTAGAATCTGGAATTTAAATTAATGCAGAACAGGGTTGTGTTTATATTTTGTATCTGATTTAAAACTGAATAAATATCTCATTACCTAAATGGATTTTGTGACCTTTCTCCTTGACTAACAATTAGGTCACGGACGAAAGAAAAATAACTACATTTTTTTTCCATATTTTGCATTTTTTTTTTAGTTATTGATTCTTTGCATTTTATAATAACTCTTACAACTCAGAAAACAATAAATTGATTTTGTGATGAATTGATTTCTTTTAAAATTATTTTCTTCAATATATTCATTTTTACGTGCTTTGGGTTCATTACAATCATATACCCAAACCTAGTAAATCGATTTGAAAATTTTTCACTAAAGAAAATTAGTTTTCCATTTGAAAGGAGCATAAATCAAATTCTTCGTTCCAAGGCCGTAAGTTCTGAAACGCGTGAGAAAACAAAAGTAACCAAATATTCGAAAGCAAAAAAAGTGGTGATGCAAAAATTGGAAGTAAATATATATTCAGTTTGCGTTTTTTTTAAATTTGACAAGTATATACACGAGGAAACTATAAAAAAATTTTTATAAGGAAAGCAATGAAAAATAAGATTTTTGAAAAATTCCAACAGTTAGTTAATTATCTGTATACCATACATTCATTTCATCTCATTATGTATTTGTTTACGTAAGGCTATATATTACAAAATAAACTAGCAATTCTTTTTATTTTTAAATTTCCCACAAAATGTATTATTGTTAACTTTTTGGAAAAAAACTAATGCTATAAGAGGCATTTCTTCCTGATGAGATTATGGAGACAATGATTACAAAAAAAAATATATATGTAATCGACCACACAGTTATTAATTTTCAATATATTATATATTTTAAATTTTTACTGCCCATTTAATCATACTGAGACATTAAATAGAATGAAGAATTAATTGAAAGCATTTGCAGTGCCATCTATTGGACAAAATCATTATAAATTTTTAAGAAAAAAATTCATTTTTAAAAGATAGTTTCCAATCAGTTGGAGTTTATATAATCTAATATATCAAAAATGAGCATTTTTATAGTAGATATAGGAAATATTTATTACATATAAAATTACCGCTTATAAATTATGAATATCTTTGCAGTCAATTTTAAGAAATTACATCTAGATTGAAATTTTGATGTCAATTCAAATTATTTGATTCCAAAATTTATATGCAGATAATTTTTAATTGAATTTTAACTAAGCACAAATGCTAATATTTCCTTTATATTAATATCTATTCGAGTCGACAAGATTCTCAAATAAATCGGAATAATTTATCTTACTATCATTAGAAAATATGACATATTTTTCATAAAAATTGCTTGTAAATTTATTTTTTTAAATAATTTTTATAATTTTTTTTTAAAAATCTGTTTAGAATAGAAATTTATTAATCACACTGAAGTAATATCTCGAAATTTCGAATATCAGTTTGCTTAATCCACTGAATTAAAGAAAAAAAACTTTTTATTTATTTGTGTATCTTTATTTTTATGAATGAGAAAGCTAAAGTAAATCTCCATTCCAATAATTTAAAAGTACAAAATCGGTTAAATCAATAAAATAACACATAACTCAAATATGTGTCTTCAATTAAAAAATTTTTTATTATATTAAGTCTTTGTTTATCTTTATTAGAAAAGCAAATGAAAGAAAGTAAAAAAATAAAAATAATTAATTCCACGATGAACGAAAGATTGAAATTGCCAATGTATTATGTTTTCTTAATTTCAGCGTGACGATTTCGTTAAAAAAATTACCTGGAAATTCCAAACGATTTTTCCAAATTGAAAAGTAAAACGGTTAAAAGGAAGTGAAAGACAAAATAATAATTAAAAAAAGATGAAATTTATAACATTTTTGTATTTTAAAGTTTCATTTCAGTATTTTTAAAACGAAATTGATATTATTTTAATGAGCAGAGTTTTGTTTATATAATTCGATAAATATCTCAAAAATTAGAAAAATCAGCGATTTATTCAATTCTATAATTAAAATAACTGGCAATGATTTGAGAACAAATATATTTACTATTTTCTTTCCCGAAACATCACAATAAATTATTAAATAAACAGATTGGAAAATAAGTTAATTCTTCTGAAAAAGAATGATGAAGACCTAAATCAATTAAATAATCAACTGAAAAATCTTCTTGATATTGTAAATAATATTTTACAACATTAGTTAATATGTTAGTATGGAAATGCATTTGAAAATTCTTTGAGTATGAGCTAAATATCAAAACTGTTTAGTATATTTTTTTGACATTCAATGAATTTTCTTTAACTTTTTAGTGTAATTATTTTCGCTTGTCGTTTAATTGCTTATGAGTTTCAATTAAAACAAGATAAATTTTAAACGTAAAACATACGCAAATTTGTTTTTCTTCTCTCTCTCTCTCTCTCTCTTCCATCTTTTTAAATTAAGATTTAATTTTTTGGATACGAATTGCTTGAATGATCAAATGCATTGGTATAGAAATATTTCTATCGAATACCATGATATTTAACAAAAGATTTTTTAACAAAAAAGTAAAATAAAATGTGCATTTTTTTATTTATATATTGATTTATATTCAAGAGAGAGAGAGAGAGAGAAACTGGAAATAAGAGTTTTGACTATAATTTACTCTAAATAAGCAACTGAATTAAAATTATAATTAAAACATAAACACATTTCAAATCAAGTAAAATGCCATAGACGATACAATTACACGATGTTGTATCAAAAACAGAATAATTTAAGACTATATCGTTTTGTTGTTGTTGCTAATGCCACCTGATCGGTAGTGCTAGGATCGAAGCCCACGAAATTTATCATTGCAAAGGGCTAGATTGTACCAGTCGTACGTCGCTGCAATGCAATACCGCAAGAAAATTTTTTTTTTTTTTTTTTTACTTATCAGCGTTATTGGAAGTGCACTGTGAATAGATGCTTAGCAAAGGCGTCTCAAAAATTAGCCTTGCGAAAGTCACTTTATTAAAATGTCTAATATGGTTAATATTACCTATATAAAAAATAGAAGGGTTTAAATTCAACATGCATTTGGGTTAGTTAAAAGTTTTCAATTAAATAATAGCCTTACAATTTTTTTTAAAAAAATAGAGGAAAGAAGTGATTTTGGTGTCTATTCGCATTTATATTAATGTTTTACTTTTCACTATTATACAGGTAAATGTGAGTTTATAACTTCAGCGTTAAGTATTAGTCAAAATATGAAAAATTCTCTAGAAAGGCCGCGCATTAGGTCTTCGCATGCGGGCGGCCGATGCCCTAGGATCAGTCCTGATTGTACATTTACAAACATCCAGGCTTTCTCTGGGATTCGAACCCAGGCCCTATGGCACAGCAATCAGCTATCGTTTTGGAAAAGAGTGATTGTAAATGTAATGTAACAGGTCTCACTCATGGGAGGGGGTGTTACATACTAAAAATCACATAGACAAAAGCGCCAAGGGGTCATCTCTATGATAAAAATTAAAAATACGTTGATCTATGGAGTGGTTGCAGAGCCCCCAAACCCTACCCTTCTGTACGCCTCTGAATATAATTTAAAAGCGTAAATTTAAAAATAATAAAACACATTTCGTGAAGTTCTTGATTCGTTAAATTAAAAAAATTATAATTACTAATTCAAGTAATTCAACACGATGAATTAAGTTTCCATTTAAACAAATATATATATATACACGCTCTCATTGCGAAGATTTCATTAAGAAATGGTTAACCTTAAAGGGAATAAATTTTTGAAGACCGTTCATCCTCCGATTTTTATCTTCAAGAGTATATTTTTCTTTTTAACACTCTTTTACAAGCTTCACTTGTATGTAACGAAATCTTTGAACTCCATTTTTACCCATTTTAAAAGATTAATTCGAAATTTTGCTCACTTGTCCACGATCGATGACAATACAATAATTTAATAATTTCGTTCCATTATCCTGATCAGGATTAACGATTTCCCATTTTTAGATCCAATCCCGCACCTGGCGACTCATTTAGGATCCCATTTCCAGATTTGGCGACTAAAAGATTAAGTTACAACTTAGTTCGGTTATCTTTAAAAGGGTGGGTTTATTTTTAAACTATAATTTATTATTTAAAATAAAAAGATTAGGTTCAATTTTTTATCTTTTGTGTCACGCGCATTAAAAATGCCTTCCGTCGAGCCGGAGTCGAACCAGCGACCTATGGATATCCGTTTTTAATCATCTACAGTCCACCGCTCTGCCAACTGAGCTATCGACGGACGTTTCGCGTAGTGCTTATCTTGTACAACAAACAGATATCTCTAATAAACTTTGAATTTATTACAGAGAATGTTTGTTAACATCTACTCTAAAGCATAGGTTCTCAATTTTTTTGAACTGGTTCCCCCTTTTCTAGTAAATATTTCGATACCGCCCCCTCCCACTCTAGAGAAATAAGAGTGTACATAATACATGGTGAAAACAAGAGTTAAGTTTTAAGAAATACCCTGTTACTAATAGAATATATTTTTTAATTTAATTTTTTTCTAAAGCCCCAATTTTTATACTTGCGAATCTGAAATAGCTATTGCCACAAATATATTTAAATGTGTAATCTATATATATAAAGGAGAAAAGCGACTCACTCACTGACTGACTGACTGACTGACTGACTAATCACGAAATCTCTGGAACTATTCAACCTATAGACTTGAAATTTGGAAGACATGTTCCTTTGATAGAGTAGACGTCAGCTAAGAAAGGATTTTCCGAAATTCGAAACGCAAGGGGCGTTATGGGGGGTTAAGGGCTTTAATAATAATTGTTTCCATGTTTAAACTACTTGATGTACAATCTTGAAATTGGGTAAGCGGATTCCTTTCAGAGAGTAGAGATCCGCTACAAATTGAGTTTGCTGAAAATCGACCCCCAAGTGGCGTTGCAGGGGCTTAGGGGGCGTTATAGATAATTATTTCCATTTTTAAACAATTTGACGCACTATCTTTAAATTTGATATATATAGATTCCTTTCGTAGAATAATGATCAGTTACAAAACGGGTTTTGTGAAAACAGACTTCTAAGTGGCGTTGCGGGGGATTAAGGGGCGTAATAGATAAATATATCCGTTTTTAAACTACTTCACCTACCTGCTTGAAAATTGGTAGGTAAGTTTCTTTCCTGGAGTAAATATCCGCTACAAAATTGGTTTTGGGAAAATTGACCCCCAAGGGGTGTTGCGGGGGCGGGGGTTTAAGGGGCGTTATAAATTCCTATTTTTAAGTTATTAGACGTACAGTCTTGAAACTTAGTAAGCAGATTCCTCTCATAGGGTAGAGATACGCTAAAAATGGGTTTCGTGAAAATTGCCCCCAAGTGGCGTTGAGGGACTTAAGGGGCGTTATAGATAATTATTTCCATTTTTAAACTATTAGACGCACAGTCTTTATATTTGATAAAGAGATTTCTTTCATAGAGTAGAGATCAGCTATAAGAAGGTTTTGTGAAAACAGACCTCTAAGTGGCGTTGCAGGGAATAAGTGGCGTAAGAGATAAATATTTTCGTTTTAAACTATTTGACCTACCTGCTTGAAAATTGGTAGGAATGTTTCTTTCATGGAGTAAATATCCGCTACAAAACGGGTTTGGAGAAAATTGACCCCCAAGGGGTGTTGCAGGGGGTTAAGGGCAGATATAAATAATTATTTCTTTTTTTAAACTATTCGACTCACAGTCTTGAAATTTGGTTAGCAGATTCCTCTCATAGGATAGAAATACACTGCAAAATGTGTTTTGTGAAAATCGACCCCTAGGTGGTGTTGCGGGGGTTCAAGGAGCGTTATTGATAATTTTTTGCATTTTTAATTAATTGGACGCACAGTCTTCAAATTTTGCTAAGCAGATTCCTTTCATAGAGTGCAATTCCCCTACAAAATGGGTTTTGTGAAAACAGACCCAGAAGTGGCGTTGCGGGGCTCAAGTGGCGTTATAGACAATTATCCCCATTTTTAAACTGTTAGACGTACAGTCTTGAAATTTGATAAGCAGATTCCTTTCGTAAATAGAGAACCGCTACAAAATGGGTTTCGCGAATATCAACTACTAAGTTTAATTTCGGGAGATTAAGAGGCGTAATCGATAAATATTTCCATTTTTAAACTGCTTGATCATCCTGCTTGAAAATTGGTAGGCATGTTCCTTTCATGAAATAGAGTTCCTCTAACAAAGAGTAAAATGAAAATTGACCCTAAAGATGTTTGCGAGGGGTCAAGAGGAGTTACAGAAAAAAATTCCTGTTTTTAATTGTTAGACCCATATACTTGAAATTTTTTAAGCATGTTTTTTTTTTGTTGAATCCACTAAGAATAAATTTTAAGCAAATCAAGAGTTCTGGGGGGTTGCAGGGGGTTACTGGGACATATTGACAAAAAAAAATTACTTTTTTCGAGCTATAAGGAGTATAATAATGAAATTTGGTTTGCATTTTTCTTTTGTTGAATTGAAATCCGCTAAGAACGGTAATTTTGGAAAACGGCTCTCAACGGGATTACGGGGATATTTATAGTAAAACTTTTGCTTTTTTCTGTTAGATTTAGACTTGAAATTTGGCTTGCATGTTCAATTTACGGAGTAGAGATCCACCGAAAATTGGTTTTGCGGGAATGCACTTAGTTTTTTGAGTTACGAAAGAGCAAACATCATTCTATGCTTCATTTTAGAGATTTTTAGAAAATACAAATTAGATGAGTTCTGCCCTTTTTTTTTATCAACAGGTGACAGTTACAGGTATAAGTATATTTTTCAATTCAATCGAATTCTTAATGCTAGGACTTAGATATCAATAATTTATACATATATATAAGCAGTAAAAATTTATAAAACATCATGAAATACCCAGCGAAGCGGGCGGGTAACAGCTAGTATTATATATTTTAGTCATAGATAGGATAGTGTTGGAATTGAAACGCTACTGAATTTCTTCGTCATGTAAAAGAATGGAATAAAAAAGTTTCAGCTTAACTGTTATAAAGACAGGCAGGGGTTTTTTATGATACGAAGTAATTAATTCATAATGAACTATTGCTTTCAAATAAATATATAATTAACAGTTTCAGTCTTTAAAGAACCACAAGTTAATTCCTGGTAAAAATATTTAATTACGTAACTGGATAATATATGTAATGAAATGCGGTGACGAAACATGTTTCCTACTGCTCAGAGACAAAGACAACACGTGCACTACAGAAATTAAAATGCACTTATCATTCAATTTAATGTAGGTCTGAACGTAATGTAATCTTTAAGTTTTTCATCCACTTCCCGAACTCCCGAAATATGTGAATTTTCGCACATGTGATATAGAAATTATTTAAATACATACAATCAACAAAAGGTAAACAGTATTAAAATTTACTTTTCTTAGTACATAATCCGCGTGCTTTTTTTTTTTTTTTTTTAGTCTTTTTTAGACTATATTTTGTTAATCTGCCCAAGCTCCTCCGTGCCATCTCAATGCCCCCTAATTTTCTTTGGATCTTTTACTGTCCCCCTGAAAGCCTCAAACGCCCACGTTGAGAACCTATGCTCTAAAGCAACACGAATGTTATTGGCAACGGTCCTAACAGTTTTGAACCATGCCCAAGTGGTGAGAATGACAACTGAACGAACTCGCCATCCCACTCTCCGGGCTTCCTCCTAGTACTTTGAGTCTCCACAGATTTAATATACAACAGCCACTCAACAAAACGGATTTTCTATGGCTCTAAGACACAAACTTATGACACACCGGCCAAGAGTTCGTGATGGTGGTGAAGTGGCGCGCATCGGGGGACAGAACTCGGTACCTTTGTTTCCGTAAGCAAGTAAACATACCACTGGACCAAAATGATCATTTTAGTCCGGAGGTTTGTTACTGGCTTATATAGATGATACCACTACACACTCCCCCACCAGTGAGTCAGTAGATAGGTGAACGAACGATACAGTTATGTAGAGCGTATTGCAAGAGCAGTTGTTGCTGATAATTGGAGGATTTGCGTCAAGTGAGTCTGACGAGTTTGCTGCGTCAAGTGAATCTGGAGAGTTTTTTTGGGGTTGCTCTTTTTGCGGGTAGATGGCGCCACGGCAGATCAGAAGGTTGCCTTTTCTGAATTCATCCAGGATCACCAATGAAGTGGCACGCTTATCCGATAGGATAGAACCCGGTACCTTTGGTTCCGTAAGCTCGTAACATACCACTGGATCAAAATGATCACTGTAGTCCGGAGGTTGTTATACAGATGATAACGCTTCAGTGGCATTACGTACACACTCGCAACGCGAGGGGGCCCAAAGAGGTTATGGTTTTGAAATCCTTTGTAAGATTCGACTTGGGGCCCAATACCTGATTTTTCAAAGGAGCCCTAATATTCTCCGTTGCGCCCCTGGTTCGTGACCATAACCATGCAGCCACTTTCTACTTGTCAGACAGGAGGTAAAAGCTCGAAAAAATTAAAAGCTGAGTTGACTTATCCACCATCCATTTTAGCTGATATTATGTACGAATTACATAGGGTTGCTGTTATTTTTCGCTCACATCTCTGCTGAACGTTTATTGCGGCAGGAAAGATCACTTGTGGTTCAGAAAGAATTCTCTTTCAATAACGTTAAGCGAATAAGAGTGACCTTGAGAACAATTTGGTCGTCAAATGCCGTTTAATTTCGCAGCAAATGTAGATGCACCAAGAAAATTTCTGAAGGGTCTGGAATGATTATTTGATAAAATTTAAGATGCTCCAGGAAGGCTCTTTTCAGTCTATATAAGTACGTTAAAACAGCGCTCTCTCTTAAACTGTGGGGCGCGACCCCTAGGGGCGTGGATAACTCTAAGAGGGGGGCGCGAACCATTGAAAAGTCGAAAAACTAAATATTACTTTAAAA